>APFE030001865.1:125403-141742 GCA_000404065.3 Pinus taeda | reverse complement strand
TAAAACAAAAGATTCTTATGGAATTGCACACTTCTCCCTTAGGAGGGCACTCGGGATTTTAAAAACTTACCACAGGGTTAAGAAGGAATTTTTTTGGGAGGGCCTTAAATCAGATATTCAAAAGTTTGTGGCGGAATGTTTGGTTTGCCAGCAAAATAAAGTTGAAACAATTAAGACATCGGGTCTATTTCAACCTTTATCCATTCCAAGCCAATGTTGGGAGGAGGTTTCAATGGATTTTATCACAGGTTTACCCAAGTCTGAGGGAAAGAGTGTCATCATGGTGGTAGTTGGCAGACTTACCAAGTATGCACACTTTTGTGCATTATCACATCCATTTAAAGCCAGTATAGTTTCTATTTCATTTATGAAACAATTCAAAAGCTACATGGAAACCCAAAGATTATTGTAAGTGACCGAGATCCCATTTTCCCTGGAAATTTTTGGACAGAATTATTTTCTTGTCTTGGTACTCAGTTAGCTCATAGTTCATCTTATCATCTCAATCTGATGGGAAATTGAGATAGTAAACAAATGTTTGGAAGGATATCTTCGTTGCTTTGTATCTGATAAACAGACACAATGGGTCAAATGGTTGCCTCTGGCTGAATGGTGGTATAACACTTCCTTCCATACAGCAACAAAAATGACCCCATTTATGGCACTTTATGGGTATCAACCACCATCCATCACATCATATTTAAGTGAAAATTCTAAGGTTCAGGCAGTGGAACATCACATCGAACATCAACAACAAGTCCTCAAACTCTTAAAGGATAACCTCGTGTTGGCACAAATAGAATGAAACAATAGGCAGATCAACATCGCAGTGAAAGAAGTTTTGATGTAGGTGATTGGGTATTCCTACGGCTACAACCATATAAGCAAATGTCCCTCAAGCAAGTTAAGAAGGATAATAAATTATCACCAAAGTATTATGGTCCGTACAAGGTGTTGCAAAAGATTGGTACTATGGCATACAAATTGGAGCTTCCTGCAGCTTCTCGATTGCACCAGTTTTCCATGTTTCATGTTTAAAGAAGGTTATAGGCGACAAGCTCCAGTTCAAACAATATTGCCAGAACTTGATGAGGAAGGAAAAATTATATTGGAACCGGAAGCAGTCATAGAAACAAGAACTCGATAGCTACGAAATCGATCAATTTCAGAGTATCTTATCTAAGTGGAAGAACTTATCGCTGAAGATTCCCATGGAGGATGATAATTATGCAGAATATTGCCAGAACTACTCAAGCGTTGAGGACAACACTTTTGTTGAAGGCGAGGGCATGTTGGGTCCTATAATACTAGTGATTACCCCATTACTATTGTAGTTATACCCCTTATTAATATTGTTGTGCCCCTATTGCCCCCATATTGTTATTACTGTGCCCCATAGAATCCCTCTATTGTTATTTTTGTGGCTTTATATTATTATTGTTAGATCGGCTGGTTTATATTGTGACTCCTTAGACTCCTATATATGGAAAGGAGGTTTTGTCATTTGAATCATTCAAGAATTGTTCATTTATGTAATGTAAAGGAGGTTGCCCCCTCGAAGAGGCTGAATTCTAAGGCATTGATCTATCTTTTCTATCTTTTCTTGAGCTGGTTTCATAACATCTACAGTATGGAAAGAATGGTAGATATAATGTATGCAGATTATGGGGAGACAATGGAAAAAGAGGAATAGGGGAAAGAGAGAGTAGAGGATGATGCTCCATCTCCATATTTGAGAGAATATACTTCTTATTTTTCATATTCTTCTCATCATTTAGACGAAAGCCTTCAAGCGAAGAATGTTGATTTGAAGAGACTCCTACAAGAAGAAGAAGAGGAGAAGAAAAGCTAGTATCTTATATTATGAGCCATGAAATAGGCCTTGTAAAAGTTGAATTCCAACAAAGGCTTAGAGAATCCATCATCACTTGCTTTAGAATCAACAATCAAGGTAAAAAACATTGATAGTTCTTCAGTTTCATTTTCACATGATGTTATTTTTGTGGGAAGCCTTGAGGTACCCATTTCAAGATTGGGGTACATTGAAGGAGAGTTCTCAAAGGTAGCAGAAGAAAGTAATTTTTCACAGAAAGAATCCAAGTCATTCCAAAACCAACAAAGAAAGAGAATGATAGGAACACATCACAATCTTCACATGACAGTGCACATTACAGAGGAAGAGCTAAGACAAGCTCTCATTACCAGGATCACACTAGTGACAACCAAACAAGGAATAAAAAGTCATAGTATTATAATGTTTCTTTTGATTACAAGAATATTTTTAATCATGAACAAAGCTTGTCACATGGAAGACAATGTGATTTTTTTGGCTTGTATAGTCATTTTGTTTCCAAGTGTTGGAAGAGAATGGAAGCAAGGAAATAACAAGACATATGGACCCTTCTCGACATCAAGGAAGGAGGAATGTCAAAAAGGTCTAGAGAAAGAAGAATTTTTGCAGTCATTGCAACAAGCATGGAAATCAGAGAGACACATGCTAGGATATCCATCTAGAGAAATGACCGAAGGACCAAAAAGAACTTGAAAATGAACCTATATGTGAATCAAATCAATGAGAAATCCAACTACATGAAGAGAGCCCATCAGCCTAGTTGGGTAAGAGATGAGCAGTATTTTTAAGTAGTTGAACATGGCCACATTTTTTTAAGTCACATGTTGTGAAATGATTATAAAATTGATGAAGTGTTTTTCATCACTTATGAATGCAACATGGTGATAGTTGTTGGCCTTTTTAGTTGATAACTGGGTATTTGTTTCTGTTATGGTTTCTGATATAAACTTGACTAAAGAGTTTGTTATAAATTCTTGGAAAGTATGGGGATGCTTGGGTCATGATAGGTCATGTAATTGGACATGTATTTTGAAATATGTACTACAAGTTTGCAGGGGGTATAAGTGGTTGGTTCATCACTTATGGCTCCGAAGTACAAAGGTGAAGGAGAAGGAAGTGTGGCATCTTAGGGCACTTGTTCTGCATACAAGGGAGCACAACAGATCGCAAAATTATGTTCATGCTTTTGGAGGATCCAAACCTCCTCAGCGGGGAGGAATGACTTAGGTGGCTCCAAGAACAAAGGTGACTTTGGAAAAATATCAAAAAACAAAGTCTTTGAATTGAAATGAAAATAGTGTCATATCGAAGAGCTTGTCACAAGATTTCCAACAATGCAAATGACATGTAAATCCAAGTTTGTATGCAAAATCTATGGCCAGTCAATGTTTTGGTCAACTTTGCCCCACTACCTAAATTTAGCATAGCATCAACTAAATTTAGAAGACAAATAAATCTAGTGACATTGCTAAATTCTGTGGCCACAAACTAGACAACAATTTGACACTTCACGACGATGGTTTCCAGCGGCCAAAAATGGTGAAATTGTTGCATCGTTAAAATTTCTGGTGACTCCCAACAGACGTCAGGTTAACCAACGAAGGTTTGTTAACGACATTGTTTTTTTTTAATAAAATAAATATGGGATGGCAAGCCCACAGGTTTGAACCTGTGGCCTCAAGCACAAAAATACACAAAATAACCACTAGACCACTCAAGCGGTCAACAATAACAAAGTTAAAAACATTTTATAAAAACCCCACTGCCGACGAGGAGAGCCAATGGAGCCAAGGAGAAGAGGAACCACACCAAGCAGTGGAACCAGGTCGTAGTGGTCCACCCTAGACATCGAAAATGAGGTGGAATATTTGAAGAGAATATTTTAGATTTTGAGGAATATTCCCTTTGTAGAATCTATGAGGAAACTTGGAGATTTCCTTGGAGCCAATCGTTCACTGTGTCATAATTATGTCGAGTTTATACTCAAATGAATCGTTTTTCCACCAGGAGTCTAATGTTGTAGTCCATTTTCTGATCTGAGCAGCAGATTTTTTAGAAGCAAAATGTTAAGGGTAGAACCTTCGTGCAATAATCTTCACAGAATCTAAAAAATTCCCTAGAGGCCTGAAATTGAAATTTTTAGAACCAGACTAAATTTGTACTCATTTTCCTAATTTTTTTGTAAGGAGCGTGATGGTGTGATCAGTTTCTTCATCTAGGAAGCTGAATTTCATTCAACTCGTAGAGGAGAATCTTTCAGGAATATTTTAGATTCTTGGGGAGCCCAAATTTCATTGAGTCATAAAGGGATCAAGTTTACACTTAGATTTCACAGTTTGAGTAAGGAATGTGATGGTGCCTACCATTTCTTCATCTAAATACTTGATTTTCAGTTTGTCCCTAGACTTGGAGGTATATGATGCGTTATTTCCATGTCTTCATTTTATTTTTGCTAATATGATGATTTGATTTTGAGATCCATGTATGCCACTTTGTGAGAGGATCATTGTATGTCTCATGATGTGAGAAATTATTCCTTTGTCATGTTGAAGGAGAGATTTATTATAGGAGAATGTCTCATGGAGATACATGTCACTCTAGATAAAGGGGTTCATCCTTGTATTGATATAGATTACATCATAAACTCATCATCTTCTTGCAACAACTAATGAGGGGCTTCCCCACTCTTGATGTCGAGCCCAAAGACATAACCCACACTAGGTGAACTCTGTTATTAAGTTGTGTGTGTTCTTTGATTTAATTGTTTCCTTTATGTTTCCTCTTCTTTAAGGTATGTACATGTGCCTTTTCCTACTCTTTCAAATGCAATTATGATAACATCATAGAAGTAAGAGATCTTGGTTAATTTCGGTAGATGAGAGATTCAAATCATTGAGTTTTCTTATAACAATGGGTATTAGGAGTCACTAAGAATGAGTCCTTTTAAGGCACTTTATGGGTAGAGTTGTAATATTCTCATCAGTTGGAGTGATGAAGTGAATAAGGTATTGATAGGACCGGACATGTTGGTAAAATGGAACAGGAAATGCATGTTATTAAGAAGAATCTAAAGTAAACATAGGATGGAAAGAAGAGTTATGTAGATTAGAACAGGATGTTTAACAAGTTTCAGGTTTCCAAGGAGATTCATCAGGAACTTCTCACAGATTTCCTATCCTACTACATCATTACAGAGGAAAGGAAATAAATTTGAATGGACAAAGGAATGTGCAACAAGCATTGAGAATTTGAAGCAGTTTCTTAGAAATGCTCCAGTTCTAAAGATTACAGATCCAAATAAAGAGTTTTTTGTATGTACATATGCTTTTAAGAGAAGACTTGGTGGATTACTGATGTAGGAGGGAAAAGTGGTATCCTATGAGTCAAGGAAATTGAATGAGCATGAGAAAAACTATGTGACTCATGACCTTGAATTGGCAGTGATCATTCATGCATTGAATATGTGGAGGCACTATCTTCTTGGTAGGAGGTTTGTATTGATGAGTGATCACAGTGGGATGAGATACTTTTTCAACCAACCTAATATAAATTGTAATAAAGCTAGATAGTTAGCCATGCTAAGTGAGTTTGACTTCGAGATTAGGTACATTAAGGGAAAGCAGAACAGGGTTGCAGATGCTCTTAGAAGAAGAGTGTAGTTGAATCACATAGCAACTATGAATTCATATAGGACATATTTACATGATTAGATCTTACAGGCAAGATAGTAGGATGACAGGTACCAGCTGTAACACCCTCCTCCCATATCTACCCAAGTAACCATCCAACTGAGGTAAACATGTGATGCGAGGCTACTATGATTGGATTCTACCTCCTATGTGACCTTAAGGAAGTGGAATAGATGGAAACACAACATAGAAGCCTTCAACATTAGCTACAGGACCCCTAAGATCCATCCTAACACTTCTGGTAACCAACCCCTAGGTCCCACTGAAGTTTTATGCCACTTGACCCTTGGACGCTCCCATGATATGGACCTGACAGCATCTAGGAAGCTCTAAATACTCTCATGCCAAGGCATGCCAGTGTCCAGGGACTATTTTTTCCAATGTTGTGCTAGCATCCCTGGGATAAGAGCCACTTTTCCAGGCCCAAAGCCTAGGTCACTTCTCAAAATTGAATGACACCTTCATAACAGAAAGATAACAAGGAAACAATGTTGCAAATATAAATACTTTAACAAGCCCTAAATCGGGCCCCTAATAGCCATGACATGATTTTCATAAAACATATCACAAATATGAAATATACAGGTTTAAAATAATAGATCTAAACATAGGGTTCCTATACTTATCTAAGAATCGCTAAGAATCATTGTTCACTTATGTCATTAGTTGTAGTACCGTCTATTAGGTAATATATACACATTTTTATTCATTTACATATAGAAACATGAGGAGAGCCATACATCATCCTATCAGAATACATGCTCATAACCAGCAACATAATAACAGAAGTACCATGAATACATCAGCCATAGAATCCACATATAAACCAATACACTTACACATCAAATTCCAAGGAAATGAACTTCTCTTTAATGAATATAAAAGCCAATCGGGGATAGGACTACCATGTTCCACCCGACCATAGATTGGTTGAGTCAAATCTCTTCAGCCAATCACCCCCATGCCATATTCCAAGCATGAATGTGGGACTCATAACCAACCAAAAAGAACCAAAAAAGTGTGGATACTACCGGAGTTCTCCACCTACATCGTGAGGAATTTTAGTTCCTCCTAGTCTCTCGGGATTTATCGTAATCCATGGTTTGATCCAGGGATCACTAGGCCATACACTGAGACCCACTCTCCAAGCTTTATCATACATCCCATCCTAGGACTACTAAGCCGACCGAAGAGAAATCCAACTCTTGGATTTATGTATATCCCACCATTCACCAGAAAGAATTCCTAGGCCCATCAAGGCACACAATCCTGGATTTACTACAACCCACGGCCCGACTTAGGGATTATTAGGCCAATGGCTTTACCATGATCCACATTTTGATTCAGGGACTACTAGGCCATGCGTTTTTCATTTCGAAGATCCACCCCACTCAGATTCAAATCCATTCGACAATCTAGCTCAACCGAAGTGTCAGAACCCATCTCATCAAGGCTATCTAGAAATGGCAAGGCTAGTTTGAAAACATTGTCACACCTGGAAAAACCCATGCCATGACAGAAAAGAACCACATGCAATGCCATGCATGCCAAATATAGAAAGTAAATCACACATGTAAATCAATACCTGCAAAGAATCCTATTGTAGTTGCTTGATCCTGCTCTTCCTTGCTTGTTTTTTCCTTCCTCTCGCCTTCTTTTCCTTTCTTTATCCAATGCCAAAGTGCTCCAAGAAAACTCTAAGTTTCTGAGTGTGAGAGAAAGAGAAAGAGAATATGGGAGAGCTCCAAAATTGAACTAACCAAGCTTTCCAACTGGTCCTCAGACACCCTTTTATCAATTAGGCCTCTATTTTCTTAATTTTCCATTATTTTCCTTCATTTTCCTCATCACATGCAATGTGTGATCTTTCACCTCCCTTTTCTCCTAATTTCCATTACTTTCATAAATAAATGTGCCAAAAATACCATTTTTCCTTTCCAAAGCCTTAGCCATTGCCTTTGTCAATTTCCTTAGCCATAATAAAACAGATGAACACCCACACTAGGATTTCTTGCCCAACATTCATCTTGGAATACGTGTCCCATGACCATGGTGTTATAAATTTTTACATGGATATATAATGACGGTTTTTACATAACCCTCCCCCTTGGGGGAACACCATCCTCGGTGTTCAATGACACCTATAACCAGCAAGACCGCTGAAAATAAAAAATATTCCCCATGGAGCTTTATAACATAGCTCATTGCAGTATTTACAATGACCATATGCTAAAACATAACAAACGTATAGTTTACTAGAGCTTTGTAACATAGCTCATTACATTATTTACAATAATAACCACATATACTCATGCACATTTGTTAAACTAGCAAATAAAAGGATACAACGTAGTATCAATCAATAAGGGAATCTAGAGGCTCGCATCTCAACCCTCAAAGTAATGCTAGGATTCAACTCCTTCCCAGGAATTCCAGAATCCATTGCCATAGTCACGCTGCATCTAATGTACAACGCTATAATCCTGTGCCACTTGTCCTCTCAGCAAACAGTTACTGACTCATTTTTCTAAAGCGCACTCCCAATGTGCACTTGATTCCATTTGGAAATGCTAATGACCAAACCAAATATTTCCATGGCATTCCCTTCTCTGCTACACAGTCCCTCGAGCAATTTGTTCAACCCCTTCCAAGCTCCCTGACATCCCCTATCCCAGGTGATCCATCTCTTGGCAAAGATTCCTCGCATCGGAAGGTTAAAAAACCAAGGCATAGATCTGCCTCAAAACCATCAATCAGTCATAGCATGTTCATGGAAATCAATGGACACTATTGGGTACCAGTGTCCCACAATGGCCCTACTCCTAAATGCTTTACCAACATATTGTTGCATGTTCCAATTTCTTTTGTTATGTCTCTGATTCTTGTAGTCGATTTCAACCACCCAATTATGCATTTCTATGCTTCCTATACCAAACACATAACTTCCATTAGATTTAAAACAAATTGAAATAAATTCACATCATACCTCGTTGGTAGCTTGTCAACAAGGTACACTTGCAATTCTTTTTGCTTCTTGTCACAACAAGTCAAACTACATCTTTGACCAAATCACCATGTATAACCATATCACATTAGGTTATCTCAAAACAAAACCATCATAGATCAAAATCATAAATCACATGTAACCATCATAAACCAGAGTCATAGATCACACGTAATCATCATAGGTGATAATCATAAATCACATGCATAATAAAACTAAAATAAAATATTGATACTTATCATTTAATCAATCCTTGGCTTTTACCTTTGTCCTTATTTCGTATGCACTCTGGATCAATTTCCATACTTGACAAGCATCCAGTGCCTTCTCCTCAACCATGTGCATATACACATAGTGTGCATCACACACATACAACCACAAACGACATACAATGCCATGAAATACGTGCACATATACATGACATACAATGCATACACCTACACCCAGTGTACAGCACAACACATACATACACCTACACCTAGTGTACGACACAACACAATACATACATACACCTATACCCAGTGTACGACACAACACATATGTGTACACAAAGTACAACACAACAAATACACATGGCATAATACCATGACTACACAATGCATATACATAGTATCGCATGCCTACAACACATCATGTATGACATGCACACAATACCGCATGTACACCAGTACCATATGTACAACATGTACACAGTACCACCTATACACTGCACCACCCACACAAAGTGTACATAGCATCACATATACATGGAACCACTTTCACAACTTGTACATAGTGCAACACATCCATCATACCACCTGTACAATGTGTAAAGAACAGCACACGTACATAGCACCACATGAACGACATGTACATGACACCACATGTACAGAACACCATATGCATGACATGTACCACTTGCACACAACACCATGTACAATATGTTCATGTCACCACATGCTCACAACAACGCTTGTACAATCATGCACACAACACCATATGTACATAACACTGTATATACAACATGTACATAGCACCCTATGTACATAAAACTGTATATACAACATGCACACAACACCACATATCAATCATGCACATTATACAATATGTACACAACTCTGCACATCCAACATGTACATAGAACCATCTATACCCAACATTGTATATGTAATATACACACAACATTATATGTACCACCCGGTACATAACATTGCATAAACAACATGTACACACACTATATATACAGAACAACACATGTGCACAATATCACAAATGTAACATATACAACATATACAATATATCCACAACAATAGTACCACACATCCAAAACCACATTGTCTCTACCAAGCAACCTTGCTTCCAGTGTCTTATCCATGCCTGTCCTAGCATGTTGTAGACCACACTGCTTTCATTCCGCTGATGTATCCTTCAATGTTACTTGTCACAGCATAAATAGAGACATAATACAAGCATACAGTAGCAATTCATATCCACATGAAACTAACCTCAGAGATCTATCAGGCTACTCTTCCCACTTGATCCCTAATGAACCAAGAATCTCTTCATGTTGTTCACCTGCATAAGAAATCCTTCCTCCACAAGAACGATTCCTGATGACCCTGTCAAACAATCACATAGATACATAGATACATACATATATATTCATATAAATATTATCATTAAACAATCATGATCGATGATGACCCTATCAGGCATGACATACATACACACATACATATGTATATAAACGTCAACATAATCATGATCATAGCATAATTACAAGATGCATAAGGTCAAGGTTAAGAGAACTCCCTTTATTTGTGCACACCATGCACAACATTGAGAACAATCCTTCCCAACATTCACCAAGGCATATGATGCCTCAAATCCATTCAGCTTAGCTTTCTTTATTACCTTTCTCATGACTGTACTTCCATTGTCCATTTACACCAATGGACCCAAGGAGTCCAACTGGCTATCATACTCTTGCCTTCAACTGCCCTTATACATGTACCGACTTCATCTAAGTCTTAGATTCCCTTATGGGTTTCATTCAGCTTCTCCCGTGATCCATTAACTTTCCTCTTTCCCAAACCAATTCCCAAGACTCAAAACATAGAAGGCGAGACTAATAACCAAACAAGAGAAAACCATGAAAACCAATAACAATACGACATCATAAACAAAGTTGTATGGCCATGCGCCATACGTAAACAAAGCTGCAAATCAAGTGCAACAAATCATAAAAGACCAAAAGCACAAGACTAGCAACAAACATCATAACTCAATCCCACGGTTCCCAAGGAAATCTCGACCCGAGCCTTCTTCAAGCTTTCATGGAAATTTCTTTTCCATGCAATCCCTTGCATCATACTGCCATCAACACATAGCTATCAATGCTTAAATAAACATAACAATACACTAGTTACATTACCTTATTTTGACAAGCACGTTGCCTTGTAACTAAACACGTACACTTCTCAAGGAACTCCAATTCCTTGATGAGTCTGACCATAGTTGGAACCTAGTTGTCATACATATGAATTTCAGACAAATTCAAGGTTAAGAATACTTCTTGTATGCAAATCACTCATTCATTTGGAATTAGGGTTTCCAAACATAGCCAAAGGAATTCTTGCCCAATTCCTTTCTGTTACCTTTTTATTTGTTGCAATTGAGTCTTACTGTTAACTATCACATCACCCAACTATTAGTTATATAAACACATCAACTATTACCTTGTCAAGCTAATAACAAGCATGTTTCCCTACAACTTCTCACACATCTCAACCACATGTTCCAAATATGAATACAATCATATCTATCAATTTGAAAACCTTTACCAATTATAACAACCATGTCATAATCCATAGTCAACTCATAATCATTAAACATAATGCTACAACTATCACCTACTACAGTCAAGTACATATCAACTACTTCAGCACATATGTATTAGTACAATCATCTTAAAACAAGATCATTGGAACACATACTCATATTATGCAATTCATCAAACATTCAATCAACTTGAAAACATACCATGTTAAATAAATGAACTAGACGACATAATAGACACCAAAGACTCAAACACCAAATAGACGTCATAATCAAACAATCAAGTACAAAGTAGACCACATAAGAAAGTTCATACCTTATTGTATCTCAAGGGAGGAGATCTTTTTTGCACAATAAATCCATATTAGCATGAAATAACTTCACAACATATCAACTAAACCCCAAATAAGGTCATGATATCCATAATAGTCACTAGCTAACATGTCCACATCACAAGCTCATAAACATTTACCATTCATATATAATAATCACATATGCACAACTAGTCTATATTAGCACAACACAATGTCACAAATAAGTTAACTCATACCTAAATGTCATAACCCTAACCGTCTTCATAGGCCAACCCAATTTAGCATGATACATATAACATCAAGATCTTAATGTAATAACCCTAATCATCAAGTTACTAGCATATAACAACAAGAAGTTATACATCATGCTCATCAACAACATATAACCTAATATTCAAGATAACTATCATATAACAAAAAAAATTTAACCTATAACATGCTCATCAACAATGTATAACATAATCATGAAGTTACCTTAACATAGAACAAAAATAGCAATGCATACAACCATAGGTTACTACCATTCATGACTATTTGATACATGTGAATATGACTACACTAATCAACTAGCATCTATCATGTATGTAGCCATAACCTCAATAGAATGAAATACATACACATAACCATAATGCATATAACAATCCTTAACCTACATTCATGCATGTCGAACATATAAACCTATATGACGATGTGCTCTTGCCTCGAGGTCCAATGTTGCAACTTCACTTTAATGATCTACATCTCCTACTCTATCTCAACCAACACATTAGCATCATAACATACTAATATCATCATGATGACCTAATTTCATACAATGACCTCATGCACAACAACCCTCACCATGACAATGCATGCATAACAAGAAATAGACACTGACATGCATAAAAAATGCACATACAACCATACACTCATGATGAAACAATCCACAACAACACCATCAACCTTCACATGGCGACATCACTACAACCATGATCAACACCATGCAAATTCAACAAGCACATGGACTACAAGCATAAGAAACACATATGCAACCAACATGAATGCATGACCAACATACTGCCCATCTAGTCCAAGGGGTGAACCATGTACTAATACCACTCTATAACACACTTCTCCCACATCTGTCCAAGTAACCATCCAACAAGGGTAAACATGTGATGAGAGGCTACTATTATTGGATTCAACCTTCTATGTGACCTTAAAGAAGTCTAATCGATCGAAACACAACATACAAACCTTCCACAATAGCTACAAGACACCTAATAACCATCCCAACACTTCTGGTAACTAACCCTTGGGTCCCATTGTTTTAGGCCACTTGAACCCTAGATGTTCCCATGATATGGACCTGACAATTTCCAGGAGGCTCTAGATTCTTTCATGCCAAGGCATGGTAGCATTCAGGGACTATTTTTCCTAGTGTTGTGTTAGCATCCCTGGGATTTGAGCCATTATTTCAACCCCAAAGCCCAGGTCACTGCCCAAAATTGAATGACACCTTCATAATAGAAAGATAACAGGGAAACAATGATGCAAATATAAATAATTGAACAAGCCCTTAACTGGACCCCTACTAGCCATGACAAGCTTTTCGTCAAACATATCACAAATATAAAATCTAAAGGTTTAAATAATAGATTTGAACATAGGGGTCTTATACTTATCTGAGAATCGTTAAGAATCATTGTTCCCTTATGTCATTAGTTGCAGTACCATCTATTAGGTCATATATACATTGTTTATTCATTTACAAATAGAAACATGAGGAGAGTTATACATCATCACTGTCATAATACATGCTCATAGCCAGCAACATAATAACAGAAGTACCATGAATACATTAGCCATAGAATCCACATATAAACCAATATAGTTACACATCAAATGGCAAGAGAAATTCTCATTAATTATTTTAAAAACTAACCGGGGATGGGACTACCATGTTCCACCCGACCATTAATTGGCTTAGCCAATATCTCTTTAGCCAATCATCCCTATGCCATATTCCAAGCATGAATGTGGGATTCATAACCAACCAAAATGAACAAAACAAGCATGAATGCTACCGGAGTTCTCCACCTACACCATGAGTAATTTTAGTCCCTCCTAGTCTTAGGCTTTACCGTAATCCACAGTGTGATCCAAGGATCACTAGGCCCTACACTCAAAACCACTCTCCAAGCTCTACAGTACATCCCATCTTGGGACTACTAGGCCACACAGAGAGAAATCCACCTCCTCTATTTAGCGTATATCCCACCATTAACTGAAAAGGGTTCCTAGGCCCACCGAGGCACACAACCCTGACTTTACCACAACCCACATTTTGGCTCAGGGGTTACTAGGTTAGTGGATTTACCGTGATCCACAGTCTAGTGCAGGGACCACTAGGCCATGTGTTTTTCATTTCAGAGATCCAGCCCAGTCAGCTTTGAATCCATCCGGCAATCCAGCTCAACCAAAGTATGAGAACCCATCTCATCAAGGCTACCTAGAAATGGAAAGGTTAGGCTAAAAACACCATCGCACATGGAAAAACCCATGCCATGACATAAAAGAACCACATGAAATTCCATGTATTCCAAATATAGCAAGGAAATCAAACATGAAAGTCAATACCTACAAAGAATTATGTTATAGTTGCTTGATCCTGCTCTTCCTTACTTGTTTTTTCCTTCCTCTCGCTTTCTTTTCCTTTCTTGATCCAATGCCAAAGTTCTCCAAGAAAACTTTAAGTGTCCATGAGCATGAGAGAGAGAGAGAATAATGAGAGAGATCCAAAACTGAACTGACCAAGCTTTCCAACTAGTCCCCAGAACCCTTTTTATCAATTAGGCCTCTATTTTCTTCATTTTCCATTATTTTCCTTCAGTTTCCTCCTCACATGTGACGTGTGACCTTTCACTTCCCTTTTCTCCTAATTTCCATTACTTTCATAAATAAATGTGCCAAAAATACCATTTTGCCTTTCCAAATCCTTATCCATTGCCTTTTCCAATTTCCTTAGCCATAATAAACCAAATGAACACACACATTGGGATGTCTTGCCCAACATTCAACTTGGAATACATGTCCCATGACTGTGGTATTATAAATTTTTACATGGATTTTTAACTAGGTTTATTACATTGGCAGTTTGGCACAAGTTATAGTAGCAGGGTACAGGTGAACAAGATGTCAGGAAAGATGGTTTGGTCAGATTTAGGGACAAGATCTATGTGTTGTAGAATAATGAGCCTAAGAATCTTATATTGAGGGAATTTCATGTTAAGTTGTATTCAGGTCATCTAGGATATCATAAGACTATAACAGTTGTTAAGAAGTTCTATTATTGGTTGAATCTAAAGAAATAAGTAGTTTATTTCATCGCAAGGTGTTTGGATTGTCAACATGTAAAATCATAGTGTAATCATCCATCTGATTTACTACAACATATTCTGATTCCAAAATGGAAATGGGAGGTCATTTCCATTGATTTCATTACAGGTTTACCAAGGACATTTAGACAGCATGATTCCATCATGGTTTTGGTTGACATGTTGACCAAGGTATCTCACTTCATTCCAGTGAAGTTTACTAATTTAGATAGTGAGGTAGCACAAGTCTTCATCAGGGAGATAGTGAGATTTCATAGCATTCCTAAGAAGATTGTATCCAACAAAGATTCCAAGTTCACTTCTATGTTTTGTAAAGAGTTATTTGCAGCTTTGGGTATATATTTTTCCTTCTGTTACACTGAAATTTGTCACCATGGCTATCTGCAGTTAAATAGCCATTTTGTCCTCCTTGTCAAGCCTCAAACCTTTGCTCCTCATGTCAAACTTCAAAAAGAGAGAAAGTCACTTTAAAACATGTTTATCTCTGGGTACGCAGGTTCTCTCTATCTTTCCTGCGTGTACGCACTCCAAACACACTGTACCTGCGTACTTGTACGCTCTATAAGCTAAAGGTTGGGTGCGTACCCCTGTAAAGGTCAAAAGGCGCGAGTTTCATCTTTAAAAAGTTACTTGTGGTCACTTCTAGAGCCTTCTAGAAGAGTTTTGGACGTGTATTATGAGCGCCTCCAGATGGTTCATGCATCCCTATGATAGAGGAACTTATCCCATCAAGAGAGGAGCTACCCCATCCAAAAGAGGGAGTATCCCATTGATGTTGAAACTGAATAACTTCCTCTAGAATACTATAAATACAGGCCTTGGGCCAAAGGAGGGGAGGTTGAAAGCTGAACATTCTAAAGGGTAAATGATGCTGGAATTAGGACTTCCATTGTTGACTTGTGAGGAGAGATCACTATCCTTCCTTGTTGCCATAGTGGGAGTGGGTGAGCTTGTCAAAGTAGAGGAAATCTCTTGCTGGACCCTGGGAGGAGCTTGCACAACACCAAAGCTCAGGTTGTAATGGTTCCTTTTTTGTTTCCTTAATACAAATAAGTCCATTCTTCTCAATGATTTGTTGTTAATGAATTATTTCATGTACTCCTTGGTCTATATGATGAATATGCTTTGTTTTATGAAATATTCAGGTGTTATGTAATCGTTTGCTTGTTAGTGTATGCAGGTCTTAAAGTGAAGGAGGAGCTCATTTGGATCAACAAGGTTGGACTGCTACAACAAGCGTTGGACCTAAGGTAAGATCGAAAAACACTTGGTTTCTCATAGAATAA
>APFE030001865.1:60765-123692 GCA_000404065.3 Pinus taeda | reverse complement strand
CCAGTTGTGAGAAGATCAGTGCGAGAAAGAAGGCAGCCAGAAAGGTATAGTCCATCTGATTTCTGTTCAAACTTTGCTTTGTCTGTTACTGATGATGATCCCAGAACTGTGAAGGAAGCAGTGGATTCAGAGGATGGAAAACTCTGGAAAGAGGCCATGGTTGATGAAATGGCATCTTTTGCACAAAAATGAGGCTTGGGATCTGGTGGAGTTGCCGGCTGGAAGAAAACCCATTGGCAGCAAATGGGTGTTCAAGAAGAAGACAAATGCAGAAGGGAAGGTGGAGAAATACAAAGCTCGGTTGGTAGCAAAAGGTTATTCCCAGGTGTCGGGAATTGATTTTGGTGATATTTTTTCTCTTGATTCCAAGGTAACTTCTATTAGATTACTTTTATTTGTTGTTGCTGCTTTTGATTTTGAGGTAGAACAGATGGATGTGAAGATAGCGTTTCTTCATGGGGATTTGGAAGAGAGGAAATATACATGAAGCAACCTGAAGGCTTGCGGTGAAGGGTAAGAAAGAACTGGTATGCAAGTTAAAGAAGTCTTTGTATGGGTTAAAACAGTCACCAAGGATGTGGTATCAGAAATTTGATACATTTATACGGGGACTTGGCTTCACCAGAAGCAAAGAATATCACTGTGTGTATTTTAAATTAATTGGTCACCGTGTTATTTATCTAGTCTTGTATGTGGATGATATGTTGCTGGTTGGAAATGACAAAGAAATTATCCAACATTTGAAGACCCAATTGTCCTCGAAATTCAACATGAAAGATCTCGGTGCTGCAAACTGTATTTTTGGCATGGAAATTAAAAGAGATCGGGAAAAGGGGAAGCTCTGGCTAAACCAGAGGAAGTATCTCGAGACAATATACAAAGGTTTAATATGCAGGATAGTAAACCGGTGAAGGTTCCTATTCTTGTAGGTGTGAGGTTATCTTCTGAACAATGTCCCAAGACACAAGAAGAGGAAGAGGACATGTCCCGCGTTCCATATGCAAGTGCAGTCGGTAGCTTGATGTATGCAATGGTTTGTACTAGACCAAACATTGCACATGTAGTGGGAGTATTGAGCAGGTTTATGTCAAAACCAGGGAAGGAGTACTGGACAACAGTGAAGCGGTTTTTCAGGTATTTGCGTGGCACTAGTGATTATGGTTTGTGCTACCAAGGAAGACCAGGATTGGACAGAGTGTTGGATATTCATGGCTTTGTTGATGCACACTGGGCTGGAGATCTGGATCAGAGAAGATCTACAAGTGGGTATGTGTTTAACCTATTTGGACGTGAAGTCAGTTGGATGAGTAAGAAACAATCTGTAGTGGCACTATCAACTACAGAGGCAGAATACATGGTTGCCACTCATGCAAGCAAGGAAGCAGTTTGGTTGTAGAGATTGTGTTCAAGTATGGGGTTAGTATAGGGAGCTATAAGGATAGACAGTGACAACCAAAGTGCAATTTTCTTGGCAAGGAACCCTGCTTATCATTCAAAGACAAAGCACATTGATGTTCAGTATCACTTTGTGAGAGATATGATAGAAGACAAAAAGGTGTTGCTGGTAAAGGTGGACACTTCGAAGAATACTGCAGATGCATTGACAAAATCTGTTAGCTCTCAGAAGTTCTCTTGGTGCAGAGAAACAATGGGTGTTTCACGGCTGGAAAAATGACTAAGCTCTCCTGTGGAAAGGAAACAACAAGCGGGAGATTGTTGGGTTGTGTTATATTCTTTCCACATAGTTAATAGGGGGTTTGAGGGGTACCCGTAACCCCACTTTATGGGGTCCAGGGAAAAGCCCTGGAAAATTTTGGTTTTGGACCCTATGTTAGGTTGGGCGGACCCACCTATGGTTTTGTGCATGATTTTTTCACATGTTTTTTGGACGCGATAGTTTTCGGTCCATGGTTTTGGACGCGATGGTTTTCGGTCCATGGTATTGGATGCTTCAACATGTATAAATATGTATTGTAACATTGAAAGGAACATAATGAAAAATCAAGCTGGTAGTCTTGGTTTTGCGATCCAGTGGGAAATCTCTGTGTATACGTGTTTTATGTGTTATGCTCTCGCATTTTTTATTTTTCCTGTGATTTAGAATTCGTATGTAGGTAATTTCTGTATGGGGTTAAAACCTATAATGTTGATGCATAACAACGGGTTCCAATGCTCCTTGGCCCACTTTATTTAAGCCCTTGTCTACATTTATTCTCATGTAACTAGGGAGCTATGACCAAGTGCTGAGTTCTCAGGCACTAAGTCCTTTGGCGATAGATATTGTGAGGATGAGTGATTTTTAGAGGGGGCCATGAGCAGTAAGTGGTAAGTGGGAGGTTGCGAAATGATATGAGAGGGGCATGTAGCGGTGCGACCGAACGAGAAAACTACTTTTTCGGAACCCCCCTTGCCGATAAAGGGAAACATGGTGGGGGAGCGGAAAGGCCTAGGAGTTGTCAATCTCAGCGGAGTCAATTCGGGTCGTCCACATATGGGAGGTGTTTAATAGATATGTGGCCTTTGACAAGGGATGGACATATTGCAATCGCAAGTTGGGAGGGACTTCAGCGGAGGAGGGACCTTTGCTTTGTGCAATTGCCAATTATGGGTTTGTGATGGGTGATGTCATCACTGCCACGTGTCTCTTTGTGAGAGGTGACACGTGTCACCCAAAAATGCCTCCTTAGGACCCTGAAATGGGCAGATCAGCATGCCACAGGTCCTTCCATACTGCCACGTCATGTTGACATCAGCTGCCATGTGTCTTTATCAACACCAATCCTGTGCTACCACACGTCTTATTGGAGGTGAGATAAAAGGCCTACCTACCTATGGATTTTCACTGATTTTCTTTGTTAATCGTTTTCGGCCCTCCCAACACTTTACACTATCATATCCCAACATCGTGATGTTGCCATGTCTTGGAGTTGCAACCTCGTCCTCATGCCAATTCATCAATGTGCAATACCATGGACCCATTGTTCGCCAATAAGCCTTAACCTTGAAATCGCCTATCACCAATTGCGATTTGCGATGCACTCTCGAAGTGCAATATCAGTGATCACTATTTTACCCCACCGATATATCTTGGTTGTTAGGACATTTGATCACTGATTGCAATTTGCGATGAGTCTAGGTCCTTTGATGTTTGCGATCGCCGATATCAGTGATCGCTGATCGTAAGTTGCTCTATCCTTTCCCCCACCGCTACTCTTAGGAAATTGCAATTGTGATTAGCCTTCCCTTGGTCTTTTCCTTTCTATTTTCTAGCTTTCAAATGGCATCTTTCCTAATTTCTGATCCAAGTCCATTTTTGGACTTCCATATACCGTTGGAAAGCTTCTTTCAAACATTATCCAATGAGGAGGGTGCAATTTAACTTTGAGAGCTTATGTAGTTTAGGAAATGGCTTCAAACTTCACTTCTCTCTTTGGCACTTTGGACAACTGAACACTCATAATGCAGTGAGTGAGAACAAACTAGATGATCTCCTATGACTCACTATGACTCTATTATATAACTTCTTTCATTATAATACCATGGTTTGCGAACCATGGGCAAGTCATAAAACATCTTTAAATACTAACAAACTAAGGGGATTTGACCTTCCTAAATCCCCTTTGACTCTTATGACCTCCGTGCTTCGCTTCCTGAAATTGTGGAGACGTTATGTAGATAACAAAAACTTTTAAAAATTTGACCCCATGGGACCCTGTCCCAACAATGATACTATGGTTTATCGTCACGATAAGATGGAGATTTAGATCATGGCACCAGATTAAATAAAGAGATCGATGTAGAGACCATTACTATATTTAATACTTATGATATAACAACTAATTTTGAAAAATAATGATAGAGGGGAGTGGGTCAAAAATTAATATTTAGATCAAGAAAAAATTTAGATAAAAGGAAGAATTAAATTGTTTTACTAATATCAAAATTATTTTTAAAATGCTAAAGGGACTTGGGCCAAATATTAAGTAAGATATGGATTAAGTCAAAAAATTTAGATTAAAATAAAAAAATTAATTTAATTTAATAACATTTTAATTTATAAGGTTAATGAACTAGATTAAAATATAGTTAAATAGGAACTAAAATAGTTATTAAGCCTTAGTCAAAAATTTAAGTCAAATATTCAGAATTAGATCAAGTCAAATATATTAAAAAATAAATAAATGAGAATGAAATAAAGTTAATTGGAGAATAAATTCAATTGTTTATTAAAATAAGAATAAAATTAATAATAAAGCAAGGTCAAACTTCTAAAAAGGTCAAGATCAAATTAATAAAAAATAATAAAATTACTAGGAATAAAAGGAAAATAAAAAAGTCATAAACTAACAATAAAATATTCAAATTGAAAACTTAATTAACAATAAAATTAAGTTAATTATTAATAATAGGGGTAAAATAAAGAAAAGGACTTAAAATAAATAATAATATTAAATTAATAAAAGAATAACAAAATGAATAAAATAGTTGTAAATAATGAAATGAACAAAAATGATTAAATTAAAAACAATAGTATTATTATATCAAAATTAATATGCTAAATAATAAAAACCATAAACAAAATAAATAATAATAAGAAAAAAAACATAAAATAATGATAAGATAGTCAAAACACAACAACTCGGGAAGATAAGATAGGGATCCAACACTTGTCAATACTCCAACCATCATCTATATTCATATTGACATACCTCTTTTCAATTTCCAAGGCCTCCCTAAACTTTCAGTGATGAAAATGATCAATCCTTGCAATGACTTTAGCTTTTTGAATTATGATGATTTGTCTTATTTTCATGTGTTGCCAAAGCAGAGGACCACTACCTTCCATTATTGATATAAGTCGTGTGCTCATGAATCCTTTAATTAATCGAGCAACCAATTTCACCAATATATGGAGTTCCACAAGAGCGAGGGATGAAAAAAACACCTTTCCCATATTTGGAGTTCACAAGATCCTTTAATGACCTTAGGGAGCTTCAAATCGTGTTTAGCAACCTAAATGTTGAACGTTATGTTTTTTCAGGATCTTCATAATATTTTCTGTGGTTCCTTGGATAAATGGAATCTGTACCCTTGAAAACCCATCTTTAAGATCTTTCTTGATCTTGGGACCTCTTTCTACCTTAAGGAAAGCTCCAAGACACTATCGCCTACTGTAACCATTTTTATAAAAAACATTAAGGAGATGGGACTTTTCATCAAACATTAAGGAGATGGGACTTTTCATCATTGAACTGGTTTTTATCAGAAACTTGCAACACCTTAGTATCTAAGGTGTTGAGAACACCTAGCTTTTGAGCAGGGAAATGATGCAAATTAGCATAAAGATATTGTTCAACGTGAGTTTTATTTCTAAAACCGTGGTGGGAGAAAGAATCATCATCCCTCTTTGATATAAGAATGTTAAGGAATGGTAGGCTGCCATCAACTTCATATTTCAGAGTAAATTTAATGGAACTAGACTGATTGTTAAGAAGAGCTCCAATTTGTTCTGACCATGAGACGAGATGACGCAAGTGTCATTCACAAACCTTTTCCAAAGCTTGGGATGGAATAGAGTAGCCAAGAAGGCCCTAGATTCAAATTCTTCCATGAACAAATTGGCCACCACAGGCGAAAGGGAAAACCCATGGCAACGCTACAAATTTATTTAAAAAAATCACACTCAAAACTAAAAAAATAGAAGACAGACAAATTTCAACCAAATAAATTGTATCTAAATATACCAATTTGCGAATGCAGAGATATGCCAATTCATGGCGCTGACATTGTATTCTTTTTTGCAAGTTAGTGAACCCAAACAAATTTAAACGGTTTGGAAATTTCGTCACAATTATTTGTGGTGTTTAAGTTTTAATAATTCAAAATTATTGCGTACAATTGTCGAAGTACTTAGTGATTTTTTGTGAAAACACTAAATTAAATAGGGCACGGAACTATCAGAATGCCCTATGCTCCATTTTCAAGCCCTTGATAAAGAAGTTTGTTTACCATAGTTCGATGACTTTCTTTTTAATTTCATTTTCTGCTTTCTAGAAACCACTTTCTTCATTGTACAAAGAGAGAGTCGAGTGTTAATTTTGGCAGGTTATATATAAATATATATAAAGTTGAAAAGCTTGAATATTAATTAAAAAAAGTTAGATGTTAATTAAAAAAACAAAAGAAGAAGATGAAAGTGATCGATTAAATATTCTATAGATATATTTTTTCATTTTTACCCCAAAAAAAGAGTTGCTAGGGTGTGTTGGAACACAAAGGTGCAAAAAAATATTGTTGAATTTATTTCCGTATAATTCAATATTTTATTTTATTTTAAATTTATTAATAATGCATTTTAGATTGATTAATAAGATTATTTGGAAAACAAGGTTTTAAATTAAGAGAGTAAATTATGTAAAATGAAGTAATAAAATGTTAAATAATATAAAAAAATTGTTTAATGGAAAAGATATTTTTAAAAATTAATTTATTTTTTATTTTAATAATATAATTTTTATATGGATATAGAAAATGTTTTATTAATATGTAATTTGGTAGAGAAGTATTTAAAAAATAGATTTTATTTAAAAATTAAAAGTTAAATTGATTATAATTATGATGTTTTAAATAAATAAATAAATAATTATTTTTTTATTATATTTTATGTTTAATTGAGTTATGTTTGTGTGAAAGTAATATGAATAAAAAAATATTTTTGATTATAATATTAAAAAATAATGAAAAATAAAATGATTATTCATATTATTTTTTATTAATTGATCAAAATATTATATTTAATAGTCCTGAGGATCACTGCTCTTCTCACTTTATTTTGTCTAGATTTGTTGATGAGGATAGTGATATAAAAACTAAGATGAAATTGGCATGCTTTACTTAATAACCAGAAGAAGAAGACTAGATAGCCCGAAAAACATAGAGAATTAACACACAACCAACATTCATCACATATTAATGGAGAAAAATTGGTACATGACTAACATTTGTAGCATCAATAGGACTTGGTTCACAATGGCCATGGAATTCCACATAAGCAAGGCAGGCCTCCTTCTCCTCAAGCTTGTCATTGATGCGACTCTAGCCTTGTCAAGTGAAGCCAAGAGATCTAGGATGTCCCACAGGTTTTGTTGCAATTCATTCAATAATAAAATGAATTCATTTCTATCCTCATATCTTTGCTACCTCATTTCATCCAAAGTTGTCATTACCCTTGTCATTGGCGTACCAAGGGACTCTAGGGAGGGTGGATGGTCCACACAACCTGACTATTGGACTGGGTCTCTGGCCAGTTTCCACACCAACTTGACGCCTGCAATGGCATCCTCCTCAACATCCACCTCTAGCCCTTTCCTTCTCTTTGGTTGGACACGAGGCGCCCCACCCCTCTAGGCTTGACCTCATTGCCTCAACATTTCCAAATTGGCAACGACACACTAGAAACAAGGCTCGACTACAACACGACCAAGATTCCCACTCCACAAGACCCCAAAATCATAGTTCACATGGAACTAAGTTATCCAACCAACCATCTTGAATAAAATGACCACACTCTAACACCCAATTTAAGCCCCACCCTACTCTGAAACTAAAACAAACAACCATGAGAAGGAATACCCCAACAAAGTCACTACATCACATCAAACACCAACTACCTGCCTCCCAACACCCAAGGCACTGATACCTATAGTGTTCATGCTTCAATTCATTCCTATAGACCCTATATAAATATTATAAACATGAAAAGGTTCGTCCAAAGCAAGTACCACAATAACCATCTTACCATAGTGTCGCCAATCCTCCTAGACACAAGTCGACAACCAGACTCCACTGGCTTGACCAACACCACCCTACTCCCTATTAGCACAAAACATATTCCCTTCAAACTTCCTCCAAACCTTTCTTTAGGATCCCACACTAAGTAACAAGGTTTCTAAGACAAAAATATCATAAATGCACCCACTCACGAACAATGATAGAGGTATCATTTACCAATGAAACGAGCATGCACTGGTGGGAGGCCTATGCACACTAAAAGTAAATTATGTCACCCCTACTCTCACCCACACCAAAGAACCAAAAACATAGTAGAAATCACACCATCCAAGATTTATAACGTGCTCTCACTTTCTTGAGACATCGCTACCCTTGGCGTCAGTTGTCCTAACCAACCATTGCATAAGTTGCATGCGTCATCCACATGAGTCACCTACTATTTGTACTTTTATCTCCCACCCCCATTGGGGTATTAATAATTATATTTTCATTAAAAATTTCAACTGCGATTATTTTGGGTGATTGGGTAGAGTGGTTGCTATCTCACCCACACATATTTAATTCAATGGAAGTAACATAATCATGGGAAATTTGATGTAATGGCTATGTGCATCTGAATATTGTTATATTGACCCTTATATGAATATTGTTATATTTACCCTTAATGTGACCTTTAAGATAAAAGAGGAGGATTTCCTTTGAAAAAAATATTAACAAATATTTGGCTTCTTTTTTTTTGTTAATTTTTATTATGTTAATTATGTTTTTGAATTTTTTCCATAATATTTAATTATTTTAAATTAAATTTTGGTTATTGATGATAATTAGCATTATTATATTTTATTAAAATATAGTATTAATATAAATTTGAAATTTAATTTATAGAAAATTGTGATGGTTGTATACATAAGATTTAAAACATGGTTAAATATAATATTTTGAATATAATAATGTCACATTTTAAATTAAATTATATGATAAGAGAGGAAATTGTATTTAGGGAAGCAATAAGATGTTACAAAAAAATATAGTGAAACTATATAAAATGTTAGTTAAATAGGTAAAAGACCGATTTAATGAAAATTTGATTATGAAATTGTTGAGAATTGCAGAAAATGTTTTTTTTAAGTAAAAGGTAATTTAAAATCTTCAAAATTGTAGAGAATGCTTTATAAGTAGGTGATTTGGAAAAAAAGTAATTTAAATTGTTGAGAATTCTAATACATTGGTTTTTTAAAGGAAACGGGTATTCATTGCATTATATAAATTTGGTTTCAAGGCTAGTGCCTTTTATATCATGATTTAAAAGGTTTCTTACAATTGTCCAAAATTTCGACACATAACCTTCATTATATTCCCCTGGACTACCTGTTACAATACTAAAAATATGAATTCCATATATCCTCTAAAAAGCTCCACTAATAACTACATATTTTCATAACATAACAAAAGGATTAATTTAAATGAAAGATTATATATTATCTGAGAGTTGGGCATCCCAAGCACCATTTTCTTCCTCATCAATTTTTTCTAAAATCCTTCCTAGAACACCTTCACCTTCAACTTCAAATTGCATTTCAAACTCCAGTTTCTCCTCTTCTCCCTCATTTTCTAGATTGGGGTCTTCATCAAATTCCCTCTCCATAGCTCTCACTGGGTTTCCCATTCAGAATTCAATCATTTTCGTGGCCAGCTAAAGATGGTCCAATATAAGCTCCAATGTCCCCATACACCAAGTCACAAGCTCATTTTTCATGCCAAATTTAGTCATGATTATCTCTACATGGTGCATGATCAGAGAAATAATAAAGTCAAGCTCATCTACAATTCTGGATGTTGAAGAATGTAACTAGTGTCGGTCTTCATAATTGTATTGGTCAAAAGAAAGGAAACATTTTTTATTACTAAAAGAAATCGACTTATTAAAGAAATATTTTCATGCTTCAGGTAATAGTCAATAAGTCAAGCCTCATTTACAGGCTTCGAGGATTATGTCTTGAGTCATTGTCATCATTATTTTTTTCTAGACCCTTCTTGGGCTTTGTAAAATCGAGAAAGAAATTTTATAAAGTTGAAAAGTGCCATGTATACTTCGTCCTCCAATTTGACCTCACGAAGGGACTCGACCATCCAATAGAAGCCTATATATAGCCATGTATTCAAGACATTGGAAGAATATCATCATCGATAATATATCTATGCAATTTAAAGGGTAAAGGAATTCTAAATAAAGGATCAAAGGTATAGAAAACAAGGTCAAGATCAACCGAAAATTTGTTATTACTTTGCCACATATGTGAAGATCTATATTGTAGATTTTAGGACCGAAAAATATAAATTTTCCTTCCAAAATTGTTCAAGATCAAGATTTATTTTTATGTGAAGTTTTGCTCCTATGAAGTGTAGAAATATGGTGATAAAATTTCAAATACTCAATAGATTTTATCTAAATCAAGAAAAATAATTCTACTCTATTGTTTTGTGGAAATTAATTCACAATTTAGAAAAACATTCACAAGCATGTATTGCTCACATACACAAGTACACAAATTTATCTAGGTGAAACCAACTGGTAAAAACCCCTTAATTCTACTTTCACTAATCAGACGAATAAAGAATGTATTACAATTGCTTGCTCACTCTGAGCTCAACCTGCAAGTGAATTACCTTTCTCTCTTCTCAATGAAAAGCTCTAACCTAAACTATTCAGTTTCTACCTCTGCTTGAGCCCCTATTTCCTTGTGAAAATTTTGAGGAATTAGGCCCATATTTTTTAGGAATTTTCCTCCAATTGATTGTGTAATTCACAAGGTTAGATATTTGACTGCATGCAACACTTGTACACTCAAGACTATTCCACAACTGATGTTACACTGCATTGGAATTTCGACCACAGTCAGGGAACTCAAATTCTCTGCATGCACTAGCTATTTTTGGTTGGTTGATCAGTTAACAGGATCATAATTGAGTTATAATGTTGCCCTCCTGCACAACTAACATCTAATTAGTTCTATAAATAATTAGAACTAGTTTAACTGGATACAACTTGAAATAACTGAACTAGATTGCTACAAATTAGTAATGAGACATGCATAACTAAACTGCAAGCCCTCTAACTCAAATTTACTGAGTTAACTGAGTGACAAGAGCCATGGCACCTCATTTAACTACCTCCAAGTTGTCTACTGATGTAGAAATTCAAATTTTCTCAATTTGATGAAGGAAAAGTCAAATTGAGTCTTTCTTTTTACAGTTCTCAACCCTCCCTCTTAAAAAGAAAGGGATTTTCAACTACCCTTATCCTATAACTGTGGAATTTGAATTTCCATCTTTATAAATCCTTTGTCAATATGTCAAAATCTTGTTCCTGTGTCAGAATGTATGGTAGTAACATTATCCTCCTATGCACATAATCCCATAAATTATGACACCATATATCTATATGCTTGGATCGATCTTGAAATAACGAATTCTTAGAGAGATTAACGCAAGTCTGATTATCAGAAAAGATCACAGTTGTATCCATCTCTTGACCAAATAGTTCCATAAGTATATTTATCATCTAGATCACCTCACATGTTTCTTGACTTGCAACCATGTATTCCACTTTTGCCGAGTTGAGCACCATAGACCTCTGCCTTCTGTTATACCAAGACATTGTTGTGAACCCAACACTACAAATTCCACCTGATGTACTCTTTCAGTGGGATGGACTCCCTGCCCAACCTTTATCTATGAACCCAAACAACTTCACTCTCTATGTCCATTTGTACCATAATCCATACTGGATAGTGCCTTTAAGGTATCGTAAGGCATGATTTACTACCTTCCACTACAATTTGGTTAGCCTAACCATAGCTTGCCTTAGTTGGTTGACTGTATAGCACATATTTGGTCCCGTGTTCACAAGATACATCAGTTAACCCACTAGCTACTGGTAAATGGTAGCATCAAACTCCTCATCTGAGGTGGCATTCTCGTTCCTCCAGTTGGTCAGTATACGTGTCTCTATGGGATTACAAATATCCATGTGAAATCTATACATATCTCAGTGGCATACTTTCCTTGAGACACAAACAATTCCCAAACACCTTGCCATACTTTAGTCGTAAGAAGTAGTGCATGAGACCCATGTCTTTTATCTCAAATTCCCTTGCAAGGTCCTCCTTGCAAGAGATGATACACTTCTCATTACCTTTCAATATTAAATCATCAACATATAAAACAATGATAAGCAATTTTCCTTCTACCAAAATATGATAAAGGTTTACATCCGTTTCACTTTTGGTGAAGCCTAATCGAGTGAGATAATTATCGATCTGAGTGTACCAAGATTGCGGTGCCTGTTTGAGACTATATAATTATCACTTGAGATCGCACACATGAGGCTCTTGATCAAATGACTCAAAACCTTCTGGTTTCTATATGTACACTTCCTCCTTAATAACACGATTGAGAAATGTTCTTTTTACATCAATCTGGTGGATCTTCCACCCCATCTACGTAGTGAGTGAAAGAATTTATCTAATGGATGAATACCTTGCTACAAGAGAAAATGTTTCCTCATAGTCAATTCCCTCAACTTGAGAGAATCATTTGGCCACAAATATGGACTTACACTTCTCTATGCTTCCATCTGCTACATGCTTAACCTTGAAGATCCATCGTGAACCCACAACTCATTTATCTACTGGTATTGGAACCACTTCACAAACACTATTCTTCATGATGGATTCATATTCTTCGACCATTGCATCAACCCAAACTAATTACTCAATTTCTTCCTCAAAAGAGGATGGCTCAGTCTTTACAAGCTCAGTCATTAGAACCATGTAGTCAGTGTATGTAACATCCCTGGTTAAAAATCCATGTAAAATATATATAAGACTAGGGTCATGAGACAAGTATTCCAAGTTGAATGGTGGGGGAAACATCCTACTGTGTGTTCATTTTCGGTTATTATGGCTAAGGAAATTGGAAATGGCAATGGAAAAGGCTTTAGAAAGGCATGAGACATTTATTGGCAATTTATTTTGAAAATAATGGAAATTCAAAGAAAAGGAAGGTGAAAGGTCACAGGTTTCATTTGAGGAGGAAATTGAAGGAAAATAATGGAAAATGAAGAAAATAGAGGCCTCATTTATGAAAACGATTCTAAGGATCAATGGATAGGCTTGGATAGTGTAAGCTTGGTCAGTTCAATTTTGGAGCTCTCTCATTCTCTCTCTCTCTCATTTTTGGACTCTCAGAGCTTTCATGGAGCACTCTTGGAGGGTGTGGAATACTTGGATTTTTGGGGCAAGAAGGAAAAGGAAGAAAGGGAAATCGCAACAGGACATCAGGATCAACAGGTACATCGGATTTGCTTCTAGGTACCAAGTTTCATGTATGTTTTCCTCACTAGTTTTGATATGCATGTGGTTTATTGGTCATGATTTGTCACTGGCATGGAGGATTGCCTGGATTGAAAGTGGATTTTCCTAGCCTTGCCATTTCCTAGATAATCATCGTGTTGTGGGTTCATTTTCCTTGTTTTCTAGTTGCTTCTCATGTTTCGTTTAGCTTGGGTCGAGTTATTAGTTCCTGGATGCTTGGTTGGAAAAATAGTCTAGAAGACCTATAATGACTTGGGTTCAGTTTCTAGTCCTAAAGCCTTGGTTGGAAAAATACTTTAAAGCACTGTAACAACTTGGGTTGAATTATTAGTCCTAGAGCTGTGGTTGGACAAATTATTTGCAACCCTTGGTGGGTTGAGTTACCAGTCCTGGAGCCTTGGTTGGACAAACACTCTAGAGCCCAAAAAAAGTTATGGGTTGAGTTATGAGTCTTGGAGCCTTGGTTCAACAAACACTCTAGTGCCCGACAACAACTGTGGGTTGAGTTACTAGTCTTGTCACTAGGTTGGAACAAACACTCTGGAGTCCTAGAAGACTTGTGTAGAGACCAATCTAATGATGGTTTTGTGATGTCTGAGCATGAGGCGGAATCATTATTTTATGGGTTGAGGTGGTTTGCCCTCTGGAAATCCTGGATGGTTTTGATTGATGTGTTTTATGAGATTCCACATTCATGCTTGGAATATGGAACGGGGGTGACTAGTTGAAGTGAGACTAGCTAAGACATGTCTACGATGGGGTGGAACATGGTAGTCCCATATCGTGTTGGCTTTTGCATCATGAATATGAGGTTATTTCTCCTTCTTATCTTATGAGTATTATATTGGTTTATATGTGGATTATATGGCTATTGTTTCATTGGTATTTTTGTTGTTATTATGCTGGTTATGAATATGTATTATGACAATGGTTATGTATGGATCCCATCATGTTTTTACATGTATATGGATGAATAATGTATCTATGGCCTAATGGATGAAAATCTAGCTAAAGTGATAAGGAAACAATTCCTCATAGCAAATCTCAGATAAGTATAAGACCCCTATAATTAGACCTGTCATTTACACCTATATATTACATTGATGCCAAGTGTTTGACATAACTTTAGTGTCGATTCGGGATGGTTAGGCCTAGCCTTGGACTTATTTTTTGGTTTATTAGTCTTGTCATCATGTGTTTAATGGATTCTATAAGTTACAACAAGTTCTGGCCAGTGGCTGGAATTATGGGCTTGAAAAGTTCCTTAAAATCCCTAGCCTTTGGCATAGGTCTATTGGAAATAGTCCCTAATGTAGGCATGCAGGCTTGTCGGAGCATCCAAAGCCCTTTGGATGCTGAAATTCCCATAACATGGGAGTCTCCAGAGGTTAAGAGGTCTAAAAACTCAGTAGGACTCAGGGGCTGGTTGGTAAAAAGGTTGGGATGGTTCTTAGGAGTCATATTGTTGATGTTGAAGGTTTGTGTGGTGTATTTCCATTGGTTCCACTGCCTTAATGTGACTTAGGAGGTCGAATCGTATCATAGTAGCCTCTTGCCACATGCTTACCCTTGTTGGCCGGTTACTTGGGTAGATGTGGGAAGAGGGTGTTACAAAGTGGTATCAGAGCATAGTTCACCCCTCAGACTAGATGGATTGTGTGTTAGTCATGCATTGATGTCGGTTTCATATGTGTTCCTTATGCTTGTAGTCCATGTGATTGTTTCATTTCATGGTGTTGATCATGGTTGTAGGGAGGTCGTCTAGTGAATTTTGATGGTGTTGTTGTGGAATGTGTTGTCATGAGTGTATGGGTGTATATTCATTGTTATGTGCGTCAGTTTCTATATGAATGCATTGTCATGGTTATGGTTATGCATGTATGGTAGGTCAGATATCAATTGTGAAGTCATTGTATACAATTAGGTCATCATGATGATGTTGGTTTGTTATCATGCTGATATGTTGGTTGAGATAGAGGAGGAGATGAAGATCATTAAAGTAAAGTTCCATCATTGGACCTCGAGGCAAGAGCATGTCATCCTATAGGTTGTATGTTGGGAATGAAGGTATATAGGATAAGGGTTATTATATACATTATGGTTATGTGTATGCATTTCATTATATTCATGTTATGGTTACATTCATGATAGCTGCTAGTTTATTAGTGTAGTCATATGCTCATGTGTCCAATAGTCATGAATGATAATAACATGTGGTTGTATCCATTGCTATTGTTGTTTTATGTTAGATAACTTGATGGTTATGTTATAAGTTTTTGATGACTATATTATAGGTTAACTTGTTGTTATATGATAGTTAGCTTGATGATTATGTTATATGTTGTTCATGAGCATGATATATAACTTTTGGTTGTTATATGTTCATTAACTTGATTATTAGGATTATAGCATTAATATCTTGATGTTATATGTGTCATACTAAGTTGGATTAGTTTATGCAAATGCTTAGGGTTATCATATTCATGTATGAGTTAATATGCTATGATATTATGTCATACTAAGCTAGACTGATTGTGCATATGTGATTGCTATGCATGAACAGTAATTGTTTATTAGTTTATGATGTGAACATATTAGCTAGTGACTATTATTGATATCATGACCTTATCTATGTTTGAGTTGATATGTCATGAATTATATCATGCTAATATAGATTGATTGTGTAGAAAAGATAGAATCCCATGATATGCATTAAGGTATGAGCTTGATTATGTCATCTACCTGGTGCTTGACAATTTGAGTATGTTGTCTATTTGGTGTTTGAGTGTTTGGGGTTTATTATGTCATCTAGTTGATTTATCTAACATGGTATGTTTGCGAGTTTTTTGAATGTTCAATGAATTGAATAATATGAGTATGTGTTCAAATGGTATTTTTTTTAAGATGATTGTACTAACACATATGTGTTGAGACAATTAATATGTACTTGAGTGTAGTAGGTGATAGTTGTAGCATTATGTCTAAAGACTATGAATTGACTATGGATTATGACATGATTGTTAGTCTTGGTAAAGGTTGATTTCAAATTGATAGATATTATTGTATTTATATTTGGAACATGTGGATAACATGTGTGAATAATTGCAGGACAACATGCTTGGTATTAGCTTGACAAGGTAATAGTTGATGTGTTTTTATAACTAACAATTGGGTGTTGTGACAGTGCATAGCAAGACTCAGTTGTAGCAAGGTAAAGGTAAAAGAACGGAATTGGGTGAGAATTTCTTTGGCTATGTTCGGAAACCATAATTCCAAATAAATGAGTGCTTTGCATATAGGAAGTCTTCTTAACCCTAGTTTGTTTGACATTATGTGGATATGTGTTATAGTTATGAACATGTATTTGACAGGTACATCAACTAGTTACTAGTTATAGTTGGATTTGTCAAAGGATTGGAGTCCCTTGAGAGATGGCTTGGATATGTTCAGTTGAAAGAAATGTGCTTGGAACAACAAGGTAAGGTAACTAGTGCATTTTTATGTTTATTTATGCACTAAAAGCTATGTTTATGGAAGTATGATGCATGTGATTACGTGGAAAGAGACTACCATGAAATTTTGAAGAAGGCTCGGGTTGAGATTTCCTTTGGAAGTATTGGAAACCATGGGGATTGAGTCATGGTTCTTGTTGTTAGTCTTATGATTTTGGTCTTTTGAAATTTTCTTGCCCTTAATTTGCAATTTTGTTATGTCTAGTGCATGATCATGCCACTTTGTTTTCGATGTTGTATTGTTATTGATTTTCATGGTTTTCTTGTTGTTTGCTTCTTGATCTTTCATTTTATGTTTTTATTCTTGGGAATTAGTTGGGAAAAGAGGAATTTAGTGGAGCTCACGGAGAGTTGAATGAAATCTAGCAAGTGATGTAAGGCCTGGATGAAGCTCAGTGCATGTACAAGGGTAGTTGAAGGAAAGAGTATGACAACCAGTTAGATTGGTTGGGTCCATTGGTGTAAATGGATGATGGCAGGACATTCATGGGAAAGGTAATGAAGAAGGTAATGTGAATGGATTTGAGGTGTCATATGCTTTGGCTATGTTGGGAACTACTATTCTTAATGTTGTGCATGTGTTGCACCTATGAAGGGAGTTCTCTTAACCTTGACCTTATGATATCTAGTAATTATGTTGTCATCATGATTATGTTGATGTCTATATATGTACACATGTATGTATGTAGGTATGTAATGTATTAAAGAGTCATCATGGATCATGTTTTCTTAATGCTAATATTTATGTGTACATATGTATGTATGTATGTTGTTGTATGACTAGATCATTATTATTTTGTGTTGATATTTATATGTATATATGTGTATGTATGCATATTATTGCCTGACATGATCATGATTGTTATATGCTGATTTTTATTAATTGTATGTATCCATTTATCTATGTCACTACCCGATAGTGTTGTCAAGGATCATTCTTGGGGAGGAATGATTGCTTGTGCAGGTGAATGGCATGATGAGGTTCATCGTCTTATGGGAATCAAGTGGGAAGACTAGTTTTGAGGAATATATGAGGTCAATATCACATGGATATGAATTGATATTGTATGCTTGTATTATGCCTATGTTTATGTTATGAGGTAACACTGAAGGATACATCAACGGAATGAAAAAAATATGCTTTGCGACATGCTAGGATAAGCATGGATGGTAGAGAGACACTGGAAGAAAGGTTGCTTGGTAGAGACAATGTGGTTTCGGATATGTGGTACTACTGTGTTTCATATGTTGTATATGTTGTACAAGTTCCATCTGTGATATTGTGCGTGTGTGGTGTTGTGCATATATAGCGTGTGTACATGTTTTTTATGCAATGTTTTGTATAAGGTGGTACAAATAGTGTTGTCTGAATGTTGCATATGCAATGTTGGGTATAGATGGTTATATGTACAAGTTGGATATGTGGTGTTCTGTACATATTGTACTATGTGCATGTTGAATATGTAGTGTTGTGTACACAGGGTGTTATGTACACATGGTGTTTTTTGCATGTTGTACATATGGTGTTGTGTGCACGATTGTACAAGTGGTGGTGCTATGAGCATGTGGTGTTTTGTAGATTTTGTACATGTGGTGTTGTGTGCATGTGGTGTTGTGTACATGTCGTGCATGTGATGATGTGTTTATGTGGTGTTGTGTACATGTCATGCATGCGGTATTGTGTACATGTGGTATTTCTGCACACATTGTATAGGTGGTATGATGTGCATGTTGCGTTGTGTACACGTTGTGAAGGTGGTGCTGTGTACATGTGATGTTGTGCACACGTTGTGTAGGTGGTGCTTTGTATAGGTGGTACTATGTACATATTGTACATATGATATTGGTGTACATGTGGTATTGTGCTTTTATTATGTATTCATGGTATCATGACATGTGTATTCATTATGTTGTACTCTATGTATGTGTATGTATTGTGTGGCGTTGTACATCTGGTATAGACGGATGTATTGTGTTGTGCATTGAGTGTACGTGTATGTATGAATTGTGTTGTACATTGGGTGTAGGTCACTGTATGTATGTGTTGTGTTGTACACTGGGTGTAGGTGTATGTATTGTGTGGTGGTGTACACCAGGTGTAAGTGCATGTAATGTATTGTGTTGTACACTAAGTGTAGGTGTATGTGTTGTGTGTCAGGTGTATATTCATGTATTGCATGGTGTTGTATATCATGTGTGGTTGTATGTATGTGATGCACACTATGTGTATGTGCACATGGTTGAGGAGAAGGCACTAGGTTTTTGCTAGTTATGGCAACTGATCCGATGTGCATACAGAATAAGGAAAAAGGTAGAAGGTAAGGATCGACTGAAGGATAAGTATCAGTAATTTATTTCAGTTTAATTATGCATGCTATTTATGATTTTGGTTTATGATGGTTACATGTGATTTATGATTTTGATCTATGATGGTTGTTTTTTTAGCTAACCTCATGTGATATGCTTATACATGATGATTTGGTCAAATATGCTAGTTTGACTTATTGTGACACGAAGGTAACATAATTGCAAGTGTACCTTATTAACAAGCTCCCAATGAGGTATGAGGTGAATTTATTTAAATTTATTTTAAATCTATTGGAAATTATATTCTTGGTACAGGAATGCATGAACGTGCCTAGTTGGGTGGTTGAAATTGACTACAGGAATTTGCAACAACAAAAGGAATTGGAAAGTGTATCAGTATGTTGGTAAAGTATTGAGGAGCAGGGCCATTATGGGATACCAATACCCAAGAGTGTTCATTGATTTCCATGAGCATGCAATGACCGGTATCATGGTTTTAAGGCAGGATATGCCCTAGATTTTGTATCTTCCGATGCAAGGAAACCTTGCCAAGGGATGGATTACCTGACATGGGGGTGCTAGTGGAACTTGGAAGGCGTGTAACTGCATTGAAGGGGGTGACTGTATTTCCTAAGGGACTGTGTAGCAGAGAAGGAAAGGTTGGGGATGGATTTTTTTTGGTCATTAACATTGCCAGATGGAATCATATGCACATTGGGAGTGCACCCTGGAACAATGAGTTGGGAAATGTTCACTGAGAGGACAAGTGGTGCAGGATTATAGTGCTAGACATTAGATGCAAATTTGACTTTGATAGTGGATTCCGGACTACCTAGTAAGGAGGTGAATACTGGTATTACTTTAGGGTGGAGGTGTGAGCCTATGGATTCCATTTTTGTGGATGTAGGCATCGTATCCTTTTATTTGTTGGTTGAAAAAATGTGCATATGTGTCTATTATTGTAAATATTGTATGGAGCTAGATTTATAAATCTCCATAGACAGTATAATTATTTGCTGGGTGAAGCAAATGTGTATGTGTGTATATGTGATTATTGTAAATACCATAATGAGTTGTGTTATAAAGCTCTAGTAAACGATATGTTTGTCTTGTTTTAGCAGATGGTCATTGTAAATACTATAATGATCTATGTCATAATGCTCCATGGGAAGTATGTTTTGTTTTCAACAAATTTTTGGTTTGTAGGTGTCATTGAAGACTGAGGAGGGTGTTCCCTAGAGTGGGAGGGTTCTGTAACAACCCTGGTTAAAAATCCATGTAAAATATATATAATACCACAGTCATGGGACACATATTCCAAGATGAGTGGTGGGGAAAACATCCTAATGTGTGTTCATTCAAGTTATTATGTCTAAGGAAATTGGCAAAGGCAATGGAAAAATGTTGTGGAAAGACATGAGGCATTTATTGGCATTTTGTTTATGAGAATAATGGAAATTAGGAGAAAAGGAAGGTGAAAGGTCATAGGTTGCATGTGAGGAGGAAATTGAAGGAAATAATGGAAAATGAAGGAAATAGAGGCCTCATTGATAAAAAGGCCTCTAAGGATTAGTGGGTAGGTTTGGATAGTGTAAGCTTGGTCACTTTAGTTTTGGAGCTCTCTCACTTTATCTCTCTCTCATTATTGGACACTTAGATTTTCCTTGGAGCACTCTTGGAGGCTATGGCATACTTCAATTTTTATAGCAAGAAGGCAAAGGAAGAGTAGGAAAGCACAAGAGGACATCAGGATCAACAACTACAATGGATTTGGCTTGTAGGTACCAAGTTTAATTTATGTTTTCCTCACTATGTTTGGTATGCATGGCATATGCATGTGGTTTATTGGTCATCATACGCCACTGGCATGGAGGATTTCCTGGATTAACAGTGGATTTTCCTAACCTTTCCATTCCTTGGGTAAATGTAGGCTTGATGGGCACTAACCCCGGTTCAGCATTAAGTCATCTAAGAAAATCCCTACACTACTAGCCCTTTCAACATCAATCTGGGGAGTGTGGACTGAAGTCTCACCCAAAGTAGCATGGGGGGATGCAGGAACTAAGTTTATGCAACCTGAGATGGTTGTGATGTCGTTTTTATACCCTAACCCTTCCTTTATGAAAACCTATAAGCCCTTTAGGTCTTATCAATGTACTTCTCTTATTCATCCTTGAAGCCTCCATGAAATTCTCCAATCATCCTTCGCGGACTCTAAATAGCCAATTCAGACGCTAACGTGCCTTTGTAATTATCCTTACTTTTGTGTCTATCCTGATTAGCTTAAGTATTGGTTAACTTCAACATGCATTATGATTATCTTCGCGTAAACAGATATTCTTACTTGCATTCATATGACAAAGTAAAATACAGAGATTTGCGCATCAATATACCATTAAATCATAAACCCAGTATTCAACATAACATAATAACAACATTCATAACAAAAGTAAAATAATTGATGCACAAATATCTCTAGAATAATTCTCTTTATTGATGGTTCAGATCTCCAGTCCAGACTCTAACTTCCCTGTGCACATAGCTGCAGGGGTCCACGCACTTAGTTGTGGACTTCTAGCCTAGGCCTTAGAACTCTTCTTAGAAATCTACTTCCTCCTTATCTTAGACTCTTCTAAGACTCCCCTTTTATAAATTCCCATGGTCCACGGACCAAGGTCGAATTTCATCCAGCCGACACAAACTATTTGAACTAAGGGTAGAAACCCTTTTTGACTATTTACATCTTCACACTCTGTGACCACAAAATGTGGATACTTTACATTCTGTATACAAAACTTGGGCCTTTAGCCCCAAAACTTGAGCTTTTAACCCCTAAATTGACCCTAGGGGGCCTGTTCCCAACAGGCCCCCAACATAAATTTGTTGACTCATCCCAAGTCACTCAACCGATGCAGAGATCTTGTCGTGAAGACTTCGCAGCTCCACCTGTACTATTGCAACTTTGGCGGTGCAATGTGTTGCTACTTGCTTCGCCTGCTCAAGCATCTGCTCTGTCGCTAGCCCTACACTATTTGCTTGCATTTTCTACTATGTTTCCTACAGAATAACCAATTTTCCTTCAATGGTAGCTATGAGCACATATGCTTCATCTAGCCAAGGCTTCAATCGAGCCTTCAGTACTGCCTCCTTTTGTTGTGTTGTGTCCACCTATTCTTTAAGCTCCTTTGCTTCCTGTAGCTTCACTAACCTTTGTATAATAGCGATGATGTGCATTGTCGGTTTAACCTCATCATATCTCTACTGCAACTCCCATGCCTCTGTTTCCAGCCTCTGCACATTGGGATCCTCCTATAGGCTCGTGAATATTTCGAGTGACTACTCGAAGAGCACAATGCAATCCTTCACTGTAGCATCTACAACTACTACTACATCTTTGATAGTGGTCACACATTGCTCTTTAACCTCTGGTGGAGTTGGATGCTGGGCCCTCAATTCAATCTTTGTAATATTAAGCTTTAGTTCAAACTAAACCTTAGCCAACTCTAATCTCGCTTCATGCACTCTGGTAGCAAGCTTCCAAATTCTCACATCCATGGATGCATCTTCAAGAATATTGAGTTATGGAATAGTCTTGCATGCCTTAGCCACCACCTTGGTCATGTGCTCATTCTTTTCTCTGTTGGAATTAAGAATATTAATGGAAAAATTATTTGTACAACTATCTGAGCATTGCTCACCTTCTACTCACTAATAACGTTCACGGTGCGCTGTTCTCGAGCCCAAAGTTCTGTGATCACACCATATTGTGAAGTGTGAAGGAATTCACTTGAAAGCGCAGCCAAATTTAGCCCAACCCTCTCAAGGGCTTTGACATTGGCCCTGTCAGCTTCTGCTTCTCTAGTCAGCACTCCATCTGGGAGCACTATGGCCCAAGGATCCAACTCGTGCACCATTTTTGTTGCCTCTAAAGTTCTAGGTGCCAAACTAGTTGATGCCACTCTGCTTCACACCACACTAGTCTATACCAATGATGCCTGGATCTGTAGCTCACACAGACCTATTGCAATGGCATCCAAGTCTTGTTTCTGCTACAACAGTTCCATAGTCACATCCCTCACTGTATTTCCAATCTTATAAAAATCACCTTATGTTAAGGTGATTGGCTTGAGGGACGTTTTTCTAGCCTTGGACTTCTTTCATGGACCTACTTTCTCCTCCTCCCCATTGCACTTAACCCGAAATGGAGTAGTCTCCAGGTTTTCTCCTCCCTATTTGGATCGTTTCTCTTCCTCTTCTATCTCCAGGGAAGGAGATTTCTGACTACCATTGGAGTCATGCTCCTCTTCTTCTTCCTGCCCTTCTATCTAGTTTTTGGTAGCACGCTTCACCTTGGCTTTGTCCTCAACCTCTTTCTTCCTCTTTTTGGCCAACTGTTCCATCTTTAGTCTAGCCTCTTCCTTCTTATGCTTCGTTGTAGACTTTCTAGACCCAACTATCAAGTCTAAGGTTGTGCACCACTATAGTGTCCAATGATCGAGGACAACTATGATTGTGTCATTTGTGGCCACGTGTGGAAGGTCATACCACTTTTGATCAGGGTCCTTCTGCACTCGCATGGAGAAATAGTGGAATTCTGCCTTGAAATCCACATACCCACCCAACTGTTCGAAGACAGTCAATGCTAACCGTGGTTTGCAGTTTATGGCCATGTTGATACTCATCCCCATCAAGATCCAAAATATGTTTCTATCCTTGATGCTTTGGGGGTCCTTGGTGTGCAATAGAAAAGTGAACTTCGATGCTTTCATAAATCTTGTGTGACCAGAGGAAATTGACTATCCTTCAGTAACTTCCATGTGACCAGTACTATGGATAGTAGCAGTGATGCATAGTGAAAAATTTTTCTCTCATCTTGTGCCTCTCTGCAGTTCGTGAGGAACTCACTGCAAAGGTAGCATCCCTAGTTGAATTGTATGCCCTTCGTGCACTAGGCCGCTAACAATATGACCGGTGTCAGCACTTCATCTGCGCAACACTTCCTCATAATTCTTCTAGCCAGGATCTGGGTAGCTACTTTGATTGCGGGGTCAGTTATACTAGAAATGGAGTACCCATGTGGCTTCTTAATGAGTTTAAATTTGTCCTTCATTTCCTTAGTGAGGTCACACTCACCTATATTTCTGCCAAATGGCATGGTCGAATTCAATCGTAAGTGCGACAGCCAAGTGATCCAATGGATCAGCATGTCAGTGATTAGCACTGGTTCTGCTAAGCACAGGCACCTATCATGCACCAAGCGTAGCAGCTTCTTGATCACTATCATGGTTATTGTCACGTGGTTGTAATGTGGCACCCATAGCATGTTTAGCAGTCCTGCCTTGTCCACCCCTTTTATCCACTTCCTTGGCTCTAACGTGGTCACACCAGAGTCCTTATAGAAGACACGGTGCATGAATTGATCAGTCACTAAGTGTGGAAAGCGCTCTGTATCAGCCAAATCCGAATCCTCCAGCTTTAAATGGGGGATGCACGCTAGGCACAGTCCTTCAAATGCAATCTTGTCTAGCAGCAACAGTGTATGCAGTGTGAATTTTCTCTCATCAATGTCCTTTAGAACCTTTTCCTTCCCTTGATGCAGAGGAATGAATTTGGGTAGTTTAAAGATAAGGTGGTACCCTTCAATGTGAATGTCCTCTATGCCCATGTGAATGTCTTCCCCACCCATAGAATCAAGAAAGAGCTCTCAATATGTTAATCCTTATGGGACCATTTGTTGACTTGATGGGCCCTGACCCAGGTCAGTGTTAAGTCAACGAAGAAAATCCCTACACTATTGGCCATTTCAGCATCAATCCACAAAGCGCATACTAAAGTATCACCTGAAGTAGTATGGGGGATGCACGAACGAAGTTTCTGCACCCTGAGATGGTTTTGATGTCATTTTTATACCCTAACCCTTCCTCCACATAGACTTATAAGCCCTTTAGGGCTTATCAATGTACTTCTCTTATTCATCCTTGAAGCCTCTCCAAAAGTCTCCAATCATCCTTCACAGACCCTAAATAGCCAATTTAGAAGCTTACACACCTTTGTAATTATCCTTACTTCTATGTCTACCCTAATTAGCTTAAGTATTGGTTAAATTCAACATGCATTATGATTATCTTCACATAAACAAATATTCTTACTTGCATTGATATGACAAAGTAAAATACAGAGATTCGCACATCAATATAGCATTAAATCATAAACCCAATATTCGACGTCACATAATCGCAACATTCATAACAGAAGTAAAATAAATCATACAAAGATATTTCTAGAATAATTCTCTTTATGGATGCTTCAGATCTCCAGTCTAGACTCTAACTTCCTTGCACACACAGCTGCAGGGGTTCACACACTCAGTTGCGGACTTCTACCCTAGGCCTCCGCACACTCAACTGCAGAGCCTCTTCCTATGCTAAGACTCTTCACTCTTAGCTCTCACAGACCAAAAATCTTACTTAGAACTCTACTTCCTCCTTGCCTTAAACTCTTCTAAGACTCCCTTTATATACATTCCCATGGTTCGCGGACCAAGGGTGGATCTCATCAAGCTGACACAAACTATCTAAACTAAGAAAGGAAACCCTTTTTAACTGTTTACATATTTGCACTTCGTGACCACAAAATGTAGAGACTTACATTATTTATACAAAACTTAGGCCTTTAGCCCCAAAACATAGGCTTTTAACCCCAAAATTGACACCAGGGGACCCGTTCCCAACAATAGACATGATGTTGTGGGTTCATTTTCTTTATTTTTTGGTTGGTTCTCATGTTTCCTTTAGCTTGGGTTGAGTTATTAGTTCTTGGAGCCTTGGTTGGAAAAACACTCTAGAAGCCCTGTAACAACTTGCGTTGAGTTACTAGTCCTGGATCCTTGGCTGGAAAAATGATCTGGAGCCATGTAACAACTCGAGTTGAGTTATTAGTCCTGGAGCCTTGGTCAGACAAACACTCTGTAGCCCTTGGTGGGTTCAGTTACTAGTCTTGGAGCCTTGGTTTTACAAACGCTCTAGACCTTGACAACATCTATGGATTGAGTTACTAATCCTAGAGCCTTAGTTAGACAAATACTCTAGAGCCGATAAATAGCCGTGAATTGAGTTACTTGTCTTGGAATCCGAGTTGCAACAAGTGCTCTAGAGCCCTGTAAGGCTTTGGTAGAGACCAACCTGATGATGGTTTTGTGATATCTGACCATGAGGTGGAATCATTGTTTGATGGATTGTGGTGGTTTAGCCTCTAGAAGCCCTGGATGGTTTTGATTGATGTGTTTTATGAGATCCCACATTCATGCTTGGAATATGGCATGGGGGTGACTGGCTGAAGTGAGACTGGCTCAACAATGTCTATAGTCAGGTGGAACGCGGTAGTCCCAAACCGGGTTGGATTTTTCATCATTAATATGATGTTATTTCTCCTTCTTATATCATGAGTACTATAATAGTTTATATGTGGATTATATGGTTGTTGTTTACTTGGTATTTCTATTGTTATTATCATGGTTATGAATATGTATTATGATAGTGGCTATGTGCGGATCCCATCATGTTTTTACTTGTATATGAATGAAAAATGTATCTATGCCCTAATGGACCAAACTACAGCGAAAGTGATAAGGTAACAATGCCTCATAGAAAATCTCAAATAAGTATAAGACCCCTATAACTAGATCTGTCATTTACACCTGTAAATTGTATTGATGTCAAGTGTTTGACAAAATGTCATTCTTGGGATGGTTAGGCCTAGTTCTAGAGTTAGTTTTTGGTTTAATAGTCTTTTCATCATGTGTTTAATGGATTTCGAAAGTTACAACAATTTCTAGGTAGTGGTTGGAATTCTGGGCTAGAAAAATGCCTTAAAATCCCTAGACTCTAGCACAGGTCTGCTAGAAATGTCCCTAGACATAGGAACATAGGCTTGTGGGAGTGTCCAAAGATCTATGGATGCTATCATGCCCATATCATGGGATCGTCCAGAGGTCAAGAGGTCTGAAAAATTAGTAGGACTTGGGGGATGGTTGGTATAAAGGTTGGGACATTTATTAGGAGTCCTATTGTTGATGTTGAAGGTCTATATGGTGTGTTTTTTTTGTTCCAATTCCTTAATTTGACTTAGGAGGTTGAATAATATCATAGTAGCCTCTCGTCACATGTTTACGCAGGTTGGCCAGTTACTTGGGTAGATGTGGGAGGAGGGTGTTACAATGTACCTCTCAGGATACCTCCTTTTCCTGTTGAAGGAGCTCCTACATTCTCCCTATCATCCTACACCAATATATTAGCTTCCCTTCATCATTTTCTACCTTCTCTGGATGGTTCTACTTGAGTGGATCTCTCCACTCTATGATCCTCCATTTTATGGTTGCTCCACAACTTCCTAAGTCTCCTTTTGAGCTAAAATCTCCTCTTCTGGTTGGATATGAAGCTCCCTTTCAAGAGAGCATCTCATTGCTTTATTCTCATCAAACATTACATCCACTCACACAACTATCATTTTAAGGGAAGGTAAATGTGTGGTGTTTCAGTGCAACCTGATAATTGTGTTGAGTTTTGGTGTAACCCACAAAAACCCCCAAATCTGGTGTGATCTCAATTTTATTACTCAAATCGTTGGGGACATAGAAATAAATAGAGGCTCCAAAGATTCTGAAGTGAGACACATCCGTCTTTCTCCCTGAGAAAGCCTCCTCTAGTTTAATCATACCAAGAATTTGATGAAGACATTTTGTCTACAAGTAGATAGTTTCTTTAGATGCCTCTACCCATAACTACAGTGTCAGGCCTTGGTCATGTAGCATAGCTCTTGCATCTCCCACAATTCTCTAGTTCTTCCTCTAATTTGCCCCATTCTAATGTGGGTTGTGGGGAGCTGTTAGTTCTCTTTGAATTCCTTCTTTGGAAAAAAGGTCCTTGAATTCATTCTAAACATACTCACCTCCATTGTCACTCCTGAGAGCCTTCACTTTCTCGTTGGTCTCTTTCTCAACAAGTTCTTTCAATTCTTCAAAATTTGAGAATATCTCATCCTTCTTCTCCATGAACAAGATCGAACACTTCCTTTAGTAATCATCAATAAAAATAACATGGTACTTATGTATGGCAGTGGAAGCTGTCTAGAAGGGTCCACAAACATCAGAGTGGAATCTCTCGAGGACTACATGTGCTTTGTTGTCTCAGTCATGGAATGTGGATTTCACATACTTCCCCAAGGTACAACCCTTGCAGACATCTTGTTGCTCAAGTGATCCTTTAGGGAGGTGATTAGTTATTTTACTACAAACCTTTTAAGGTGCCATGATGCAAATGGCCCAATCTCCTGTGTCATAACTCACCAACATCATGACTATGCACTTGATCTACCTTAGTTCTTAACGCAACACAATCTTCCACATTAAGTTTATATAGGTTCTTCACACGAACCCTGATCTACTTCACCCATCCAGTAGTTATGTGCCTCAGAAAGGATTTAACTTTACTAAAGATTACATCATAGATGTGGTCTTCCAAAACTACCATAGAGATGAGGTTTTTCCTTAGGCCTAGAATAAACACGACATCTTTGAGGTGAAGGGGAGATCTCAAATACCTCTTAAAGGTTATTTTACCAATCATAGTAGCATTGTACCTTTTGTCCTCCCCAAGCTCAATATGCATATGGAGACCTTTCTCCTCCAGGTTAGTGAAAAACTCTCTACACTTTGTAATTTGAAACGAGGTACCTAATTCCAAGTACCACACACTACCCATAATGGTGTTGGCCATGCATGTGATAAGGGTGAATTCTAGCTCAAACTATGAAGCCAATGCTTCACCTACTGCTCCTCCTAAGTTCTTCTTGCTACACCTTTTGTGTGGACACTTTTTAGCATAGTTCCTGAATTCATGACAAATGAAGCATCTTATTTTGAAAAATTCTTTCTTCTTTCCCCCTTTGTTGGATTCTAGTTTGGTTTGAGATTTATTCCCTTTTCCCTTCTTTCCCTTTCCAACCAATGCAAAATTCTATTCATCCTCTCCCTTGGATGAAATTCCATCTCTAGTATTTCAGTTGATCTCTTCTTGTACCAAATCAAACCATAAGCATTCCCAATTCGGTAATTTCTCCCTCTTGTTCATTGAGTCCTAGTAGCTATGCCAGTTTTATATGGTCACTGCTATTATCAAATAGCTCTATTAGTTCCTTCCACATTACGAAAGGAGTTTCTTTTCCATGGTGATTTGAGATAATGTGGTCTTGCATTCCCTCCAAGATTATTCTCCTTACCTTGGCTACATATGCCTTCCTTTGTGATAGGTTAGGGGCATCAACTGATCCTAGATTTGTAATGTTTTTTTTGACATATTCCAACAATCCATTATCATCAAGCACTGCCTCCATGTGATCCTTCCAGGAAACGAAATTCGAGTTTCCTCCCAAGGCATACTCTAATCTCAGTCTGTTGAAGGAAAAGTCAAATTGAGACTTTCTTGATACACTTCTCAACAAGAAGTACAAGTGTCCCTATACAAATTTTTGTTGAGGTATGTGAAGCTTTAATGACTACTCAATGTTTTGTTGACTACTGAAGTATGTGAAGTTAAACTATTAAATCTTGGTTGACTTAGGGGATTGAAGGTGGTGAGTGTCTTAGTTAAAGGGGCCAAAATTGTCTCATCTTGATTTGAGTATATTAGTGGAAGAGTTGGACTAGGCTTTCTCCTTCATAGGGTTTTTTCCCTCACTGAATGCCTACATCACATGTTCTCTTGTTGTCTTTGAAGTTTTGGCAATTGTATTGATGATAAACTTGTAATAACAAAAGAGAAGAAATAAGAATTAATCACAAGAAATTGTCAAGTAAAATAGAAATCAATTAAATAAGAAGCCCTCATTAGAGAAACTTTTAGATATAAAATGGGCCTCATAATAATATTATAAAATAATAGGGGAAATAATAAAATAAGGTTAGATTACATCATTAAATTTTAGAGTGAAAGAAGAAAAAACAACATTTTCAATTCATATTTTCAACTTATCTCCCTATGACTTTACTCAAATTTTGAGTGGAAGCACTCATTAGATGCATAATTTAATTCCGCATCCAAAGAGTACACATGTGGCATACTTTTGATGGACCCCACTGCATGAAAATTGAAAAATACATGAAAAATTGTTATTGCAATCATGTTTTCATGTATTTTTTTCTTTCATGTAGCAGGGTCCATCAAAAGTATGAAATATGGGTACTCCTTGGATGAGAAATTAAATTATGAATCCAATTATTGATCCTACTCGAAATTTGAGTAAATACATAGGAGGATAAGTTGAAAATATGAGTTGAAAAAGTAGTTTTATTATTTTATTAGTTCTTTATCTTTTTAATCATCCCACATGATTGACATGATCATCTTGAATCCTGTTGGTTCTTATAAAGTCAATTTTTGTTTTACATTTTTTTTTGAGACCCATTTTAGACCTGAAAATTTCTATAATGAATTATTTTGCCTTGGATTTCTCAACATGGTATTAGATCTAAGGACAATAGTATGATGGTAGCCTAAAGATCATAATTATGCGAAGAGAGAAGGATCTTTTTCATTAGTCTCTAAGGTCAAACTAACTAGAAAATTTGTCAAGCTTGAAAACAACAATTCAAGGCATCTCTCCAAAATTTTCTCTACAATATGGTCATAGGACTGCACCCATAGACCAAATTTATCAAGAGGAGTCAAATATCACATTTGTGAGATTGATAAAGGCCGAGCTTCTTATAAAATAAAGTGAAATTATGAGTATTGTGTAAAGGTCCTAGAATCATTATTTTTGCTTGTTCCCATACATATGTGGTTACCACATGTTCTATCAACAAGTCACAAAATTTGAATGTAGTCCTTGAAATATACGCAGAACAAGGGTTGAATTTCTTAGCAATAAATACCTACTTGAGAGGGCTACTAAAAGTCTACAATCACCCTAAAGTTAAAGGAGTTGAGACCACTATAGAAAAAGGCATGAGAACATTAGAGAAATTTTGAGGCCTAAAATGGGTCTCAAAACAAAAATGTACAACAAAAATAAACTTTATAAGAAAAATAGGATTCAAGATGATTATGTCAACCATGGGGGATGATTCACCATTTTTGGAGTTAAAAGGTAAAAATATAAAAAAATAAAAAATAAAAAACTACCTTTTGAACTTGGATTTTAAACTTATCTCCCTACAGTTTTACTCACATTTCGATTGGGAACAGTCCTTGGATGTGAAATTTAATTCCTCATCCAAGGAATTCCCATTTTTCATAGTTTTGATGGACCCTGCTACACGAAATTTGATAAATACATGAAAAACATGATTGCAATCACTTTTTTTCATGTTTTCTGATTTTTCATGTAGCGAGGTTGATACAAATCATGAAACATGGGAACTCCTTGGATGAGGAATTAAATTATGCATCCAACAAGTGCTCCCACTCAGAATTTGAGTAATACTGTAGAGAGATAAGTTGAAAATATGAGTTGAAAAAGTAGGTTTTTGTTTTTTCCTCTAAATTTGATGATGTAATCTAATCTTATTTTATTATTTCCACTATTATTTTATAATTTTCCTTAGGAGGCCCATTTTAGACATGAAATTTCTCTAATTTCTCTGATTGTATATATACTAGATCCAAACGTCAAAATGTGACATAAAAGGCTGACGTGGAGGATCTCAATCAACTTTAGTAAAATCCAATTCATCAAGTATACACAGTTACTTCGCAGTTCTATACCATGGCAGAACATCTGAGACATCTGAGGAAAATATTGGAAGTCTTGTATATATATATCCTCCAAACAAGTTTGTTTAGTGTGGACATTGGAATCTGATTTTGAAGCCTCCTTAATGTTTGACAATCTCCTCACCGACAAAATTGAAGCAAAACACATCCAACATTTGAGGGACCAACTCAAAACAATCAAGTAAGTAATGTATTTAATTCATCTAACACTATTACTATAGTTTGGAAGAAGATTAATAAGGTCAATGCAACATCAAATCTTCAAGCATGGAAGGCTAAGGTATGTAAACTTGAGGTATAATTTGTTAAAATTTTTATTGTGAAATGCTTTAGGGTTTGGTTAGTCTTATGATTTTATGATTGTCTTGAAGATTGTTAATATTTAGGATTATAAGTCGTAGATAGAACATATGAAAAACTCTAACCCTAATTCTCTTGTTTCTAACTCCTAATATCTAGGACTCGTAAGTAGAACAATGTCCCTTGAGCTAGTTAAACTTTGTACTTAAAATACCTTGAAATCCATTCAAGGTAACGAAAACCCTAGTTAGGAATTATGCTATTGTACTTGTATATTTTGGTTATGCTTGTCAATAAATAATGAAAGGATATATTGAAGAAAGCAAAGTTGGATCCTTGAACATGAACCATGAAGATGCGAAGAGGGAGACTTTCAAAAAGAAAGCCCTACAAGGTTTTTAAACAGAGAAACTCTAGGTATGCTTAAGACCACAAGATTTGGTAGCTAATCCTTTTCATTTAAAGAGTTGATCGTTTTAAAATTTTATTCATATTACTAACTCTCTTATGCCTACGGTCATGAATCACAAATATTCTTATTAGGGTGATTAATATTTAGATTGAATCTACCCTTGTCACACTATCTCTTATTGTTTTCTCATTTTGGTGAAACCCTAATATTTAGGGTTCACTATAAAACCCTAACTCTTAAATGCTCAGGGTATGTGTTAGGATATTTTGTCACATAGGATATTGTTAAGTATAACTTGGTCTAATGTAGAGTTATATTAAGTGTATTTCTTTACTATTTACATTTGTAACTTACAATCTGACAATCACGATATGTTCTAGACATGAAGTGATCTGATGATTCATTCTCTCCTCGGTATTACTGAAACTTGATTTGTGGCTTAGCACCTGATTGGTCCATGATATATATTTAAAGAGCATGGAGGCTCATTTGTATGGTAACCATTCATGAGAGAAGCTTATGTAAATTTTTTTTCTTTTATTAATAAATTTCCTAAAGTGGTCGTGTTGGCTCAGGCCATGGATTGTTTCCTTCTTTGAGGGTTTTAACCACATTAAGAATACTAGTGTATTGATCTATGATCTGTTTGTGAGCAGTGTCGTTTGATGTTCTATCTAAGGAACTTATCCTATAAATTCCTACATGGTATCAAAATTATTTGAGGGTCGTATCCGTTGGTGGTCCAAATTAGAAGCCAGTACAACTGCGTCATACTGTCATTTCCTAGATCTATTGTTTCTGACCACTTTCAAGCTAAGAGGATTGCTCTATTATGTTAGAGGCATCTATTCCAGTGAGGAACCCCTTTTGTTTCATGCGGAAAGATTTCTGGTATCCCTAACTATGTCATTTTTAAGATCTAGAGGTATATAGTCTTTATTTGCAGTTCTAGCTATTTATCTCTCTATTTATTTTAGTTTATTTATCTCTTTATCTTCTATAACCATATCAATACCTTTGATTTTTGCATATACTCTTTTCCCTGCGACTCTATGCGATCTGGGCAAATCAGAAACAAAAAGGAAGGATTTTTCTCATGTGTATGCTCTTTTCCGCGTTCCTTAGTGTGATCTCAAAAAATTAGAAACATTGAGGAAAATGTTTAGTTTCTAGAAAAATCTAACTTCAAGCCATAAGGTTTGTTTTTGTTTGTATGCCCGTGTTGGGTTGTGTGGTTTTTTGTTTTGTAAGAAAAAAGAGCTTTTTCAAGTAAGCACGCACCCCAAAGCTTCGGTGACTTAAAAAAAAACCCTTCCTCTTTTCCAAAAATTACTAACCTTTTAGACTAGCTCACTTGGTCCAAAGTTACTTTATGAGAATAGAGGCCTTGGGTTCAAGTCTTTCTTTTTGTTGAGTTACTTTTTCAAAAAGCACATGTATCTTATGTTTTAAAGTTACTTTATGTAAATTTGTTCTCACCCATTATAAAAAGTGAGTCACTTATAATTCTAAAGTCTCTTTATCTTTTATTTAAGTTACAAATTAGTGGATAGCTCATAAAGTACCATTGTAAAAGTGACCCTCACTTATTTATAAAAGTGGGTCACATAATATTTTTTAAGTGAGCTAATTAGATTAAGTTTGGAAAAGGGGTTTTCTTTTTTTAAATATAACACTGTCATTCATTTCCGCACATTCACCCACTTCATCAACATCTTCAACAACCTTTCTTCAAAAAGCCATAACTTCATCTAGAAGTTGTTTTCAGAGCTGTTTTTTTTTTTTAATCAACCTAATTTTTTGAGATCTTTCCATTGGAAAACTTAGTTTCAACATCTACACCTCCAGTTTATGTTAAAATGGAAATTCCATGCCAAGTTATTCTTGACAGCACCAACTACTTCCAATGGTGGTCCTATATTGTGGATTTACTTAGAACTAAAGGTCCTTACAAGATAGCCTCAGGCCAAGAATCTAAACCTCAAGATGAAGATAAGGCAGTCAAATGGAAAAATAAGCAAGATCAAGCACGTGGGTTAATAGGGATGTCTATTTCTCTAGAACTTAGATTCCATATTGCAGAACTTGATACCCCTAATGAAGCAATGAAAGAACTTACTAAAGTTTTTTGAATTAAAAATGAGATTAGAGCCCATCAACTCAAAAATTAGTTGCTTACATTAGACCCCAATAATTTTTCTTCCATTGAAGAATTTTTTTCCAAGTTCAAGACCATTAGACTTCTCTTGGAAGGTGTTAAGGTTAAGAGAAAAGAAGGTAACCTTATCTATCCCATTCTTACATTTTGGGACTAGCCTACTCTGTGTTTGTTTCCACCTTCCATTCTACTAGAGAAGGATTTATTTCTCAAGGACAAGCCTACAAGTCCCCTTCTTTTGATGCATTTTGTGATGCTTTAATATGAGAACAAAAAAATCTCGTACATATTGGTCTTATTAATCTTGGAAACTCTTTTAAGAAAGCCTTAGCCACCCAGAAGCAACCAAATTCAAAGAATCCTAAGAAGTAGTATCCTAAAAAGAATGGTCCTAAGCCAAACAAGGGTCTTAAGAAATTTTACTCTCGAAATGAAAAATCATTTCAACAAAATGATAAGGCACATAAAAACAAAAGGAAGAAGACTGATATACATTGCCACTTTTGTAATCAAGATGGCCACTTAGAATTGAAATGCTTTAAGAAGATGGAAGCCTTGGAAGCAACAATGAAGAAGCATAGCATCCATTTGGAGCACTCTTCAACTTCAACTTCATCTTCAGGAATTGCACTTTCTGCATGTGTTTGTCAAGAATCTCTATCTAGTTATGCACTAAGTGTATCTTCTTCTTCTCATTCTCATGAGTGGTTCATTGATTCTAGAGCTTCTTATCACATGGAAAAAAACAAAGCTATGTTTTCTTCTTTAAATGATTATAACACCAAAAATATATATGTTGGTGATGATAGATCTCTTAGTGTTTTAGGGACTGGAACTATTCATCTAGACACTTGTCAATTTAATGATGTATTATGTGTTCCAACCTTATCCTACAACCTTCTACCTGTATATCAGATAACTCATTTAGGTGAAGGTAAAATCGTTGAATTCCCACCTCATGATGTTGTAATTAAGGACCTAAGAGATCCTAGACAGATTTAAGCTACTGGCATTGCTGATGATTCTAAAAGGTTGTATAAGTTTAAGAACTTTTGGTCATCAACTCTTCCCTTGGTATTTGTTACTCATAATGATGAAGTGAGAAAACTTTGGCATGAGAGATTTGGTCACTTAAACTATCACCCCCTTCAAAATCTATGTAAAGAAAATATGGTGACAGGTCTTCCTATGGTATCTTGTAGAGATGGTGTTTGTTCCAGATGTTTACTTAGAAAACATCATTGGTATAGTTTTGAAAAACATGCCTCTTGGCACACATCAGCCCCTTTACAACTTTTGCATAGTCATTTATGTGGTCCACTTCTAGTTGTTTCATTCTCTGGCTACAAGTATCTCTTAACTTTCATTGATGATTTCTCTAAACGCACTTGGGTATACTTCTTAAAACTCAAGAGTGAAGTATTTAACATGTTCTTGGCCTTTAATGCCTTTGTTGAAAAATGTTACGAAACCAACTCACAAAAAGATAGAAAAGAGTGATAAATTCCTTAGAATTTAGCCTCTTCGAGGGGGAAACCTCCTTTACATTACACAAATGAACAATTCTTCGATGATAAAAATGAAAATGCCTCCTTTATATATATAGGAGTCTAAGGGGTCATAATAATCAGAGACGAGGTAACAATAATAATGTAAGGGCACAATAATAACAATAGTGGGCTTCTATGGGCACAATAATAACAATATGGGGACTACATGTGCACAAGAACATAATAAGCAGGTTGTGCTAATAACAATAAGGGGTTACACTAGTAGTATAGGGACCTAACATGCCCCTCTCCTTCGAAAAGTGTTGTCCTTAATGATTGAGTAGTTACTGATGTTTCTATATAAAATTCTTGTCCTCCTATGTGGAATCTTCAGTGGATAAGTTCTTCCACTTGATGATATACTTTGAAATTGATCAATTTCGTAGTTTTTGGGTTCTTGTTTCTGTGACTCCTCTAGGTTCCAATATGACTTTTCCTTCCTTGTCAAGTTCTGGCAATATTGTTTGAGTTGGGATCTTCTGCAACTTTTGAATGAGTGGGCACACTTCTTTGTCCTTTATCCATTCATCTCTTGCTTCATTTATCCAATTTGGTTGGATAATAGAAATAACACAAAACAATGTTTCCACATCCTCATCCTTTCTTGAGAGTGCATCTGCAACAACATTTTGCTTCCCTTTTTTGTAGATGATTTCAAAGTCATAACCCAACATGTTTGTGACCCATTTTTCTGTTCTTATAAAAATAATCTTTGTTCTAAAAAGTATTTCAGACTATCATGATCCATATTTTCCTTAAAGTGTCTTCCCGTTAGGTAAGGTCACCATTTCTTAAGTGCATGGAGTGTTACCAACATTTCCTTCTCATAAATAGCTTTTCTGAGATGTAGCCGTAAAAATAACCAATCACCTACATCCAAACTTCTTTCACTATGATGTTGATATGCCTCTTGTTTCATTCGATTCTGCACCAAAGTGGCATTATCCTTTAAAAGTTGGAGAACTTGTTGATGCTCGATTTGATCTTTCACTGCTTGAGCCTTTTTATTCTTGATATGTCCTTCTATATTAAGAGTTTGAGGAGTGGTAATTCTTCCAATGCATTACAAGATATGGACGGATTCATTTCTTGATGCTCAATGTGATCTTTCACTTCTTGAACATTTTTCTTCTTGATATGTCCTTCTATATTGATAGATTGAGGAGTGGTAATTTTGGCCAATGCATTACAATATATGGTCGGATTCATTTCTTCTTTATTTGGGGTTGGTTCCTGGTATATCTCCTCTTATTTTGATGTTTCTTGATGCTTTTCTTCCTCCTCTTCATAATCTATGTAAAATAATTTCTTCTCAGCACACTTATGACCTTTAGTGTATTTGCTATCATAATTGTAACAAAGGCCTTTTGCTCCTTTTTCTTCCAATTGTTGTGGTGTCAACCTTGTAGGTTGTGGAAGGCTAGGAGAAACAACACTTCCATATCTATAGTTGTGATGGGTAGACTTCCTTATTGCCATAATTTTTCTTTCCACTTTTCTTGCCAACCTGAATGCCGTCTCTAATGAATCAGGTTCCCAAAGATGAACCTCATGTTGAATGTTATCCTTTAAAGTCCCTATGGAGACATCAATCCTCTACTTCTCTGGAGTATCATTTTCCCTTATATTCAATTTTTGAAAGTCCTCATTTTTCTCTGCTATTGAACAATTTTGTTTGACATTTGTCAATTTGCTAAAGAAGGCATTTCTCTTTGTATCCTCATAATGTGCTATCATTTCCTTCATGAAAATGACCATGTAACAAGTGGTTTACAAGAACAAAGCCCTTTATACCATAAAAATTGATCTGTCTCTAAATATGAAGATGCAATATGTACCTTTTGTGACAGTTTCACTTCATGTAGATCGAAATATTGTTCCATCGGTAGTATCCAATTTACCGATACTTGCCATCAAACTTCCTCATATCGCCTTTTCTTGATTTTAGGAGCTTGATCTTGAAACGACTGTAAATTTGTAATTTTAGATCTCCAAATTCTGAAATTATGTCCTGTAGTAACATTCTGAGTCATATTTCTAACCCCACAAGTCTTATCGTAATTGGAATCCTGAAGAAAGAGTTATGTCATCTCCCACATTGACCTAATTATAGACTAGTTCGGTAGAGCGAATTTGTACGATGTGCTACGTGTCACTGTTTTGACCTTAGGTTCTAACCTGATACCCAACAAAAAAAAGTTTGTCTTCTTTCTGTCGCTTTTTATGAACTTTGAATCAGATGCTCCGAACAAGAGTTATGATGATTTTCCCCATGTCACCTATTTGTGATGTAATTTGCAAGCCTACAGAAACCCTAAATGTATTGAACTGTATCTACGAAAATATAGCGAACAAGATCTGAAATTTGGGGCCGAGCTACACCACAATTGTAGTTCAAAGAGGTTTTAATTTCAAAGTTTCAACATTTGTGGAAAACAAATTATAATGAAACTTCCACGATGACCTATTTGAGATTGAATTTTGGAGCTTGCAAAAACCCTAACTTCCTCATATCATATCTCCGAAAATATAGCTAGACAAGATTTGAAATTCAGACTCGAGGTTCAGAACGGCATTAGCTCAAACACATTTTTGTTTTAGCTTCTGAAACTTTGTAGCAAAAACGTTATAGAGAAAATTCCTCGATGACCTGTTTGGAGCAGCAAAACCCTAGAATCCAAAGCTTTGATACCAAATGTTATGAAACCAACTCACAAGAAGATAGAAAAGAGAGATAAACGCCTTAGAATTTAGCCTCTTTGATGGGGTAACCTCCTTTACGTTACACAAATGAACAATTCTCGGATGATATAAATGACAAGACCTCCTTTCTATATATAGGAGGCTAAGGGGTCATAATATAATCAAAGCTAGCATAACAATAATAATGTACGAACACAATAATAACAATAGTGGGCTTCTATGGGTCACAATAATAACAATATGGGGACTACATGGGCACAACAACATAATAAGGGGGTTATACTAATAACAATAAGGGGTTACACTAGTAGTATAGGGACCTAACAAAAAAAAAACTGGATATCAAATTCTTAAGCTAAGATCTGATAATGGCGGAGAATATGTTAACAACAAATTCATCAAATTTTGCATTGAGAATGGAATTCAAATGCAACATATAGTTCCCTATACTCCACAACAAAATGGTGTAGCTGAAAGGAAGAATCACACCTTAAAGGAAATGGCTAATTATATGCTTCAATCTAAAGGACTTAGTCTTAATTTTTGGGCAGAAGCAATTAACTGTGAAAATTACATAGTAAATTGCACTCCTACTAAAGTTTTAAAGAATATCACTCCAGAAGAAGCATGGAGCTGAGTTAAACCAGATGTAAGTCACTTTCATGTTTTTGGAACTGAAGCATGGGCCCATATTCCAGATGAGAAACATAAAGCTTTAGAACCTAAGAGTGAAAAGTGTATTTTTGTTGGATATTCTGAAGATGTCAAAGGATATTGAATTATTCCACTTAAGTCCAAAAATTTTATCATTAGAAGAGATGTAAAGTTTGCCGAAAATATATCAGCCTATGAGCCTAGTTTGGCAGATGTGCCACCTCTCTCTATCCCTTCTACTTCTAAAAATATTTTTTCTTCAGATGATGACAGCGAGGATGAAAATCCTCCCCCACCTTCTCAGGATCCTCCTTCAGCTCCTCAACCTCCAAAATGAGTCCGTGCTACTCGAGATGCAACAAGTGCTCTTACAGGTGTTCCTACAGATCAATGATGTACATGTTCTCAGTTTGATAGAGCCCCTTCTTTACTGGCTCAAGCTTCAACGAATTATTTTCCTGACACCTTTGTAGAAACTTTAGGCCATCCAGATTAGGACGCAGCTATGAATGAATAATATCATTCATTATTGGAAAATGATATATGGGATTGTGTTCCTCTTCCAAAGGGAAAAACACTTGTTAGATGTAAATGGGTTTACAGAACCAAGCTTGAACCAGATGGAAAAGTTGATAAACATAAAGCTTGTCTTGTTGCTAAAGGATTTTCACAAATTGAAGGCATTGACTATACTGAAACCTTCTCCCCTACTACCAAAATGAACTCTATTCACCTTGTTCTTTCTCTTGATGCCTCTTTCAAATGGGAATTCCATCAGATGGATGTTAAATATGCCTTCTTTCATGGGGACTTGCATGAGGAAATATATATAGAACAACCTAATGGATTTATACGAACAAACTGCAGCCTTGTATGTCAGCTTAATAAATCCCTTTATGGTCTCAAGTAAGACCCTCGAGCTTGGTATGCCAAAATGGATAGCTTTCTTTTAGATACTGGCTTTTCTAGGTGTAATTCTAACAATACTATCTATACCAAGAAAGTGGGTAAGTCTCTTATAATTCTTGTTCTTTATGTTGATGATCTTATCCTTACTAGTAGTGATGCCAACCTTATAAACCATGTGAATTCCAACCTTAAAAAGAATTTTGAAATGATAGACTTAGGACACTTGCATTATTTTCTTGGTCTTCAAGTCTTGCAATCTAAGGAAGGTATTTCTCTTTCCCAGTCTAAGGATGCCTATGATCTTTGATGCCACTTTCACATGGAAGAATATAAGCCAACCCCTTCTCCCTTTCAGTCTGGAGTCAAACTTTCAGTCACTTGTACTTCCCCTAAAGTTGATGCTACCTTATACTGTCAACTTGTAGGAAAACTTTTGTATCTAACCCACACCCATCCTGTCCTTTCCTTTGTTGTTGGCCTTATTCCTTGGTTTATGAAAAACCCACATGAAATTCATTGGAAAGCAGCTAAAAGAATACTTTGTTATGTTCAAGGTATAGTTCCATTTGGGATTCATTGCAGTGCAGAAGCAAGTCCTCTATTGGTTGGTTTCATTGATTCTGATTGGGCTGGTGACCCTGATGATCGAAAGTCTACTACAGGTTATGTCTTCACTCTTGGTTCTAGACCTATTACATGGGCCTGCAAGAAACAAAGTGCCATTTCTCCTTCTTTAGTAGAAGCAAAGTATCATGGTGCCATAGAAGTTAGTAAGGAAGCCCCGTGGCTTCGTTAGATCCTGTCAGAGTTTGGCTTTTAGTAGCAGCATATGACTACACTTTGGTATGATAATCAAAGTGCCATTCAACTATGCAAAGATCTAGTCCAACATCAGTGCAACAAACACATTGAAATACACATGCACCTCATAAGAAAGCTCATTCATGACCATGTTCTTGAAGTGCAATATTGTTCAACCGATGATCAAGTTCCAGAAATCTTTACAAAGGCTCTCACAAAGGAGAAGTTTACAATGGCTGGAGTTCAGGAAGTTACCACTAAGTGGTGATAGGCTATAATGCCTCCTTCCTTCTCCTATTGTGTCATATTTGTACATCCTTCAATCCTATCCCAAGTTGTTCTTAAGGGGGGATGTTAGGATATTCCGACACATATGAAATAGTTAAGTATAACTTGGTCTAGTGTAGATTTAGGTAAAGTGTGTTTCTTTACTATGTACATTTGTAACTTACAATCCAATGGTCATGATATGTTATAGACATGAAGTGATCTGATGTTTCATTCTCTCCTTAGTATTACCGACAATTGATCCATGGCTTAACACCCGATTGGTCCATGATCTCTATTTAAAAAGCATGGAGAGTCATTTGTAGGGTAACCATTCATGAGAGAAGCTTATGTAAATTTTCTTTCTTTTATAAATAAATTGCCTGAAGTGGTTGTATTGGCTCAGGTCATGGATTGTTTCCCTCTTTGAGGGTTTTAACCATGTCGAGAATATTGATCTATTAATCTATGATCCTGATGATGAACCACAGTGGCTGGTTCGAAACGTCGATGCACTAAAACAACAGATGCGATGAATCCGGAAGATGCAACCACACACAATCTGTGATCTCTTTGTGAGCGGTGTCCTTTGGTGTTCTATCTGAGGAACTTACCTTGTAAATTCCTACAATATGTTAATAATGAAACCGTATTTCACTTAGGGTTTGTTGATAAAATGTAGATTACCTAATAAAATCCCAATGTTATGGTTTTTTATTTTCATAACCATAGCCTTTTAGGGTTTGTTATTGATGTCTAGGAACCTTATTTTTCTTAGGGTTTGGTAAATTAGTGTTTATGACAAAAACCTTATGATACTCAATATAAAACCCTAGAAATGAATCTCTGGGTGTATGCACTTCTATATAATTGAAACCCTAGCCTGGTTAAATTTTGTTGTATATCTAATTTTAGAGTTTGATGTTTGTATCTAGGGTTTAAAATAAAACATTAGTATGAGACCAATATAAGTTTCTAGGAAATAATAATGGAACGCCTAGAGATGAAATGTTGGTATGTTAACTTTATTGTTGATTTATTTTTTGAAATCTAGGGTTTGCAACGAAACACTAGCGGAGATTGATATTCTAGGGCATGATAATGAAACCCTAGAAGTACAATTTTTTCAATTATTGATATGATTTAGTTTTGATGATGAAATCAAGGGTTTGTGACAAAACCCTAGTAAGTGTTGTTAAAGTTGAATATCTACAATTTTATTTATTAGTAAAGTTGACTTCATGCTCTTATATATCAATATAGAAAAGAAAGTCAAGATTAGTCGAAAAGTTGTTATTACTCTACCACATACGCAAAGATTTCTATGGTATATTACATGACTAAAAAATATAAAGTTGCAATATAAAAAGGTTCAAGATCAAGATTATTTTTTATGTGAAGTTCCACCCTTACAAAATAGAAATGTCTCTATACAACGTTATGTTTTTAGTATGCAATTTTTTTTTGACTACTGAACTATGAAAAGTAAAACTCTTAAATCTTGTCCTAAATTGGAGGATTGAAGGAGGTCATTGCCTTAGCCAAAGGGGCTAAAATTATCTCGTCTTGATTTCAATCTACTAGTGGAAGAGTTTGACTAGGTTTTCCCATGCATAGGGGTTTTTCCTTGGTTGAGTGCATATATCATGTATTCTATTTTTTTCTTTGAATTTTTTGGCAATTGTCTTGATGATAAACATATAATAACAAAGAATAATAAATAATAACTAATCACAAGAAATTCTCAAGTAAAAGAGAAATCAATTAAATAATAATCCTTAACTATGTTGCCCTAGATTTCTCAAACTGGCAAGAGCCAAACCAAATTCTCCTCACCATCCATATATTGCACTCCGTAGCCTCTAAATTGATCAAAATATGATGAAAAAATTGACAAATAACTGCTTTAATTTCTTTCCCATCAGTGCTAGTCTCTCAAACCTTCCCCACATGCATTGGCTCCACTCCAAGTTGCATTAAATAGTGCTTGTGGTTCCATAGATTGAAGTGCACAATCCATTATGAAATGTGAATCTATCCAAAAAAATTCATAGAAAAATGCACCACCAAATTGAAATCCAACCCCACATATTGATAGAGCAAACATTTGACCTGAACTGCATTTAAAATGATTCTTGCTCCATATGTCTGATGTCCTTCCCAATGTGATGTTTCCTTCCTAGAAGTCCTTCATGATTTGATTCTCCAACTTTACAAAGATATATGCATCCTTATATTTAAGAAGTGACAGTTATCCATCAAAGAATTTAATATTTTATTCTGGAACCATATTCTATGCTTAATATTCCTCGACATAAGAGATTTAATGATGTGACTTGAAATCATCAAGGAATTAGTATGATAGTTTTATTTCCTTCATCAAATATTATTTTTCCATGATTTTCTAAATTTTTTAATTGTCAAAGCAATCAATTATCCATAAATTGTCATGGATATTCCACTAGATAGTTCGTCACAATAGATCTGATATATATTAAAATTATGAGATTTTGCAGTATTAAGTTTTATTTAATATCTAGATCTGTAAAATTAACTATAATCAGTGCATGCATGTAAAAGTAAATCAAGAAGAATAGTAGGGAATGAAAAAATAATCTCACCAACACATAATACACAAAATATGCTCTCTGGGAATCCCTTTCAGGAGAAAACCCAGTTGGAAGGTGAGGTCAATTCACTCTCTTTATCTATTTGAAAAATATGGTTGCATATACAAAGAAGTAATGTTTGTGGCCCATCAGCTGCTACAATGCACAAATCCTCTATATGTTCTCTACCTCCTATCTCTCTTGGTTATCTTTGATCAACTATGGAGCATGCTCTCAAAAGAATGGAATGCCTCTTCCTCCTAGTGGCTCAGTTATAACACAACTCGATGGCCTACTAGTGGTTAAGTTTGACTACATCAACTCTTAACTAGAGTTACAAAATAAACTCTTCTAGAGTCTTTTACATCAACAACACATGGCTAGTGTTATATGGAATTTATACCTATGGATAAGTACATTTTACCTAAGTGGGTAGTTACACTTAGAACAACAGAAAGAAAGTGGTTTAACCTTTTCCTATAATAGATAGATTAGATGAAGGAACTTACTTGTGATCTTTCGCTTCCTATTATCTCCTTTGAATTTCTCTTATTTCTCCCGCTTGAACTAAATTCACTCAATTGGTACCTTTCAACAAAAACAAAAGACTGTAATGATCAAAGCTTATGATCTATCTACTATAAATAAATGGAATCAACAACATTTAAACATATATGCATCATAGATATGAACAAGAATATGGGAAAAGGAAAAAACAACTTTATTGATTGTAGAAGGAAGAGCTACACCCAATGCGGTTCGATCCCATGTCAGTCATCCAGCTTGGTCCAAGCCCTCATCACACCAATAATACATCAATTTAGTAGCATAACAATACTTGACAATGAACTCAAGTCTCAAACCAACATTATTTCTCTACAATATTCAAATTCTAGCCCCCTGATCACTATAACGAGTGGTCAATTTATAAGGAAATGCTAGTGGTTTTGTCATAAATTGGGCATTGAATGGTTTTCCAAAATTGGAGTTAGTTTCCATGCAGAAATGGATGAGAGGATATGGGGATAATTGGTCCATAGCCTATCCAAAGTCAACCTCATAGGATGAGATGAGCGTTGGGCATCCTTCTAGAATGCTCTAAAATCAAAGAAATATTCCTAGAATCCTATACCAATTTCACTCATTCTCGCCCAACACAGGTCAAAGTGGGCCTAAGTGCACTGCATTGGAGGCTTGAATGGGCCTACCTACTTTGCAGCACAATTACCCTTGACCAAGGTTGCGCTGGTGTCCTAAGGAGACATTTCAGTAGGGTTTCAAGCTAGGAAACTTTCATGGATGGAAGTATTCAATTTGATAACTTGTATAGGGCATGTAACAATTGAATTAGGGTTTGATGAGCCCTAATTTTACTGATCTAATCATCGGGAGTGATGTGCCCAAATAAACCTGTAAAATTTTCCCCCTAAACCATGAATTCGAAAATGATAATGTTGAGTGATTTCCATTATGATGCGATGAGGAGGATCTAAAGCAGATGGTGACCTGCATCGATTATAATACATAATATCTTTGAATTTTTTCATAAATTGCTAAGGGAAGGCATACCCATACTTAACATATAAAATTTTCATTACATGTACATAAATCAGATAGTCATTTATAGATATAGACCCATGGTAGAATGACCATCTGTGTAAAGCCATCGTACAGATGATTTAGTACTCTCCTGAAATCGTAGCCTGGGTGAATGAAACAAGATCTGCATACTTCTATCTCATCCAATTGTTCACTCAAGTACGCGTCTAACCATGTGAAAATGTAATCTGAATTCGAACATGGGAATACATCATCTGATTACCATCCAATGATGTAAGCTATTAATAGATGCGAGAGAAATCACCGATAATGATAATGATTCTCAAGGTATTATAGTACATTCTCCATTGTGTGAATAAATGTTTTGATGTTGAACAACATACAAATCCTTTTGGTCTAAGGTCAATGATGTCAACCTATCGCCGGAAGTGAGAAACTTTCCATTGATGTATGTAAGCCTCAAGGTACTGGAAGGATGTTTCTAGGTCAACTTCTTGGATAATGCATTGATGTTGACAAGAAGTGACTCATCACACGAGGGCTTTGATGTATCCCCATTCAATGACACACAACGAGTGTAATTATTTTGAAGGCATAATGTGACTGACGACACAAAGTTCAGGAATGGTAGTCATGGAAATGAATTTTTATCAGTATTGCAAAGGATGAAGTTTACTAAGTGACTTCTCTTGAACATGTCGACGACACTGAATGAATTGGTAGCCTTGACCCAAAACCAAGGTGATGGATGGTGTGAGAGACCATAGGTATGATAACCATCAAGTAGATAAGCCAACCAAAATAGTCGCAAAGATGAAGTGAAAGTGTCATGTTCAAGAGCAACTTGCTACCATAAATTGATTTATCCCTTTTCCCATTTTTCCCAGTCATTGCTAACCAATACTTGTTTATTTTTTTAAACAAGCTTGAGGAAGATAACATATTCTTGTAGTATAATTCCACCCTTCGGATGAATCCATTGCTATGTGATTTTTTAACGAGTCTAGATAAGGTTGAACTTGGTCTTATCATGATGGACAAGTTTGTCACTATTTGATGTTTTAACGAGTTCAATGACACTGAGAACTTGGTCCTTTCCATGTTTAGAGAGTTTGAAAAGAGACAAAAAGAAAACTCCACAAGTTCTTTTCCGTAAATTTATCTCTCAATTCTGAAAAACCATAAAATAATACAAGAGAGAACCTATTGACCATGTCCAATCAACGTATTCCTTTTTCATAAGTAATCTATCTCAGTCTAGAAAAGGGTTAAACTTATACTAAGTAGATGTCATTTCCAATCCGTTTACAAGCTGAAAAGGACAAGCGCTTGGCAAGCTTTTCATATTTCAAAAGTTTGAAAAGAGCTTAAAGAGGACTCCAGGGGGGTTCCTTTTTCGATGTTTAACAGATCTTGAAAAAGAGATAAAAGTATCCACTGTGGTCAAAATCACAATTTATGATCATGCATGCACATCAAATTCACTATGTGAACTGTAAACCTGCTCAAAGAACCACCAAACAAATTAAATATAATTTTTTCATTGGTAAAAATAGGTAAAAACTATAGTTTATTCATTTAATGAACATGAAATAACCATAAAACAAGAATTTACCAAGTCATTTTTACCATTTGATATTTACCATTTAGTTTTGTGCTCTGAACCAGTTTTTACCTCAAACTTTAGTAGCTGATTGTGAGAGATTATGTGGATCATTCTTCGTGTCGCCAGGACTAGTTAGGATATCTACCTCTTCTCTTTAATTTAAGGCCATTCTTTTTCAATTTGAAGCAAATTTTCTAGGGTTTTCGGGTCCCTAGGGAAAATATACCACGCTCTAGGATCATCACAACCTAATGCATCAAAAAATGTGGTGCAATGCAGTCAAGCAGAAGGGGAACTACTCTGCAGTGCACTATCTCAAGACTAGGTCTACGCTAGCCGTAGCTCAAAATTTTTTTCATCATCGTTACCCAAAATATCTTTAGTTTTTTTACATTAAATGGATCCTAACTAAGCATATGGTGTGATTTTAGACTTTGATTGGATCAGAATGGCTATCACTTGGCATGAAAGAGAACATGAAGAACATGATATGGTTTCCCTAAATGATCCTGGTACTATTGAGACCCTTAGATATTGTGGGTTACTCAAATGTTTCAGGTTATCCAGGATGAGGCAATAGTTAGAACTATTACAGTTCTTGGTTCATTCATGGGATCCAGTAGAACAAGTTTTTCACATAGGGGCAAAGTGTTCCCTATATTGATCGATGATATTTAATTCCCCATAGGATTGTCGAGACATGGTGCCCCCATTTCTCTTTCAGGTTCTGCCCGTCGAGTGGAATCAGTGAGGGACTACATTCGACAATTTTGTTGGCCAGGTAGACAACCTAGCAAAGATGGGAAGATAAAGATCAGGGATGTTTTTGATTTTCCCTTGCGAACAATCCTCTTTATTATCGCAAAGTTGGCAGGTAGTGTGACACTTCATATGGCGAATAGAACATACATGTAGTATGTGCTTGTGTCTTGAGCCAACTATATTCGACTAGTGTAAGGTAGTACTTTCTTTGGTGAAAGAGAAACTAACTAAAGTAAAGAGCCGTAAGACAAAAAATTTTGGTTATGGTTCAATCTTGATTGCTTTTACTTTTGAGAATTCCAATGATGCAACCTTAGCATCTGTCATTATGTTTAAATGGTCCTAGATATCCATGGATGAAGAGATGGGTCGAGTTGATGGCTAGACATGTTGGTCAGTCATCAATCCCATTTTCTACTGCATTCTTCAGTTGGCTCCATCGACAACATATTGCCATTGAGGAGAATCCATATGCAGGGATGGATTTTCGTGGAGATCTCGATTTGATCACCAGTGGGTGCTCAATGGGGTGCTATAGGTAAATTGTTTTGACAATTTATTTTGATTTTTTTATTTTTTACATGCTTTTGTGTTTTTTGATGTTTCCAAGACTAAAATAAAAATGTTCTCATGCATACAGATTTTGGTGTTGAGCCGTGCAATAGGTATGTATTTACTCTTGATTACACTATCTTTTTCCTCTTTTCTTATCCATTTTGTGCCCTGATATAATAACATATTGATAGGGTTTTGATAAGGGATGAATGAAATTTATTTTGATACGATTTGATCTTCCAAACTAACTCTCATTGCTTTTTATGTAGAAAAACAACAGATGGAACAAATCTTGTTCCAAAATCAAAATAGCAAAAGCTAATCAAGGGAAATGAGGCGCATTGTGTATGGTCAAACCAAGGAACGAATCAAGAGGATCAACATAAGATGAAAGAATTGTCTGAAGATAGAATTTAGTTTTGAATCCCTTAAGATCTCTTGATCCTTAGGGATCACATTTATCTTTTTCCTTTTGACTATAAAGGGGAAAAATGAAGGAAGAAAGGGATCTCTCGCCTTTTACTTCAATTGTAATTTTAATTCACAGAAGTGTGATTCTGAAGAACGAGATCATATTGTAATGACAAGTGAGTTTGATGATTAATATATAACTTGCGTTGCTGTTCATTTAGATATTCTGAAGTAGCTAAGTAGTATTCACTGGTCACTAGGGCCTAGTCTTTGGTGGATCTTACTGTTATTCCTTGTTTTATACTTTTCCATTTCCTGCATGTTTATTGCTTTACAACTTTGCAGTTGATTTAATTTCATTAATTCGAATTTCAGGTATTCATTTAATTAATGCACAATTCTAATGGGTTTTATTTATTCATGTCATGGATTGAATTAGTCATCAGTTAAAGAATCATTTCTAGTTAATTAAAGGATAGAGTGTTATTGATTTGATCAAATGCTTTCCTTCTATCCAGTAGTTTAAGTCCAGCTGAAAGAGCTCAGTTAATGTTGTGGTTCTCTCTGTTGATTACCTTTCAAATTGGTTGATTAAGATTGAATTATGGTTTTGTTTCAGATTGAGTCGTGATTCTTAAATGGATTACTTCCCTTAAAGTTACAAGCTTGAGATTTATGATTGCATCCATTTACTCTTGTATTGAATTTAATAACTTATTTTAAAGCATTACTCTGTGGATTTATAGCTTGCACATATTGTGTACACTCTTGGAACAAAAGGACTTACCCAGGTTGATAACTAATGTGAGGTAATTAGGAGTTTTAAAATATACCTTTTAGCACCCAACATTTTGGCTTCGTTTCCGAGGAGAGTGTTGCAATTTTACAAAGAGTGATGTATGTTTGATGTTTGTCTGCTGAGAGAGAATTGGGTATTAAAAAAGAGAGGTAAGAACTTGCATAACTAGCGAGTAAAATGTCACTCCTCTGCCTGCTTTCCATTAGAATTGCATAGGAATTTAAGGTAGAAATGAATGTTTATATTTTTGTATGAATGACTAAGAAGAAAAGACCAGAAAAAGATATAATTCCTCCTCCCAAACCTAAAAAATATAAGGGACTAGTGACCCTTGGATGATCAACCTTTATTGATGAAATCATAAGAAACATTGAGTCTCAGTCATCAATAGGACCTCGAATGGTTGCTACTAGACATCCTATTGTCTGCTTTCAGGCCACAGGATCACCATATGTAGCTAATGCTGAGATTAATAGTAAGATTGAAGGGTTTAAATAGAGTTTTCAAGATATTTAAAATTCACAACCACGCCCTTCAAAAGAAGGGAATTCTTGCAACCTCCATAAAGGAGAAGTAGAAATAGGTAATCCTGAAATTAAATCATCAGAACCTAGATCTGTTGAAGTAAGGATTGAACAGAGGACACCCAGTGTTCTGGATCAAGGTAGCACTGTTACAATCATTCCAACCTCTTATGGACATCCTAGGAACAACTCTCCAGCTCTAGAGATCCCTGAAGGTCACTGGCATATTTTTGACCAAATGGCCAATAATTAGTGATAGCCCCAAACCTCTATGTTACAATACCCTATTGTTGAAACAGCTATCAATGCCCCCATGAAAGCTATCCCATTATAGAATATTCCTACCTTTCATGGGCTAACTTCATAATATCCTGATGCATTCATTTTTGAATTCGATGTCCTATGTAGGGGTTATGATTACACTATCGACCCATAGAAGCTAAAACTATTCACCTCTACTATGAAGGGAGTAGCTTTGCATTGTTTTATGGCACTTGGTGGAGGTGCCATCAATGACTAGGACCAAATGAAAACATCCTTCCTTAAAAAATATCAAGATTATTTCTGAACTAGAGAAATAAAATATGAAATCATTCAAATGGTAGCTAAGCCTAATAATACTCTAGAAGAATATCTGGAGCATTTCCAATATAATCGGCAAATATCTCCTCATGCAAATATACTTGATAATGTTCTAAAAGCCACGATGATTAAAGGTATGAAAGACCAACGGGTAGAAACACTAAATATAATGGGTAAGGGTGACATTTATCAAGAATATTATGACAATATTATAGACTTGTGCATCAGGTGCTCAAGGGGTAGTACAAGGCTAAAACTAGCCAGATGGGATGCGATCACCAAAGATAGTAAAGCCTTAGGAGGAAGCATTACACGAGTTGAAATCGACAATCTGTTGGAAGATTTCAAGACTGATATCCTGGGGACCCTGATGACACAATTGTATATCATGAAAGCTAAACAAAGGTAGGCTGAAGCATAATAGAACCTGGCTATTTTCTATCCCCGTTGTAGAAAGAAACACAATCTTAAAGAATTCCCGCTAGATATGATACAAACATGTGCCATATGCACTAAGGAGCATGCCATGGAAAGTTGCCCATCACTCCCAGGATTAAAAGTAGTCTTCAAGGAAGCAGAAGAAGAAGTAATACTAGTATATGTACTAAGCCAGCATCGTCAATGGTAAGCACGTCAAACAGGTATGCCTACTGACCAATCTTCATTCTTTCCTCCATCGCAATATAATTCTTAGCATTATTCAGGGGCAGCATGGCAGAACCAACCACCTTTGTCTACTTGGCCACCTCAAGCATTTTCTATGCCACTATGGCCCAAACAGTCAAATCTAAACAATAATTAGCCAAATCCCTCTTACCCTCCACCATTCTAGCAGAACAACCCCTATTCGTCTCAATGGTCCCCTTCCACCTCACAAAATCAGAACTGGCAATGAAATTGGCAAAGATCCATGAACCAGCCTATGGGGATAGTTCCTCTGCCTCAACCAACTTTACCAGCACCATACACGTTGCAGCAGAATCCTCAATCTAATATACGACCACAACTCCCAACTCAACCCAACCCAAATCCTAACAACAAACCAATCTAGTTAATACAAATCATTAATGATCTGGACCTTGAATTTGAGTTGAGAGAGTGTGACGAATTCAAGTTAAGATATAGTCGCATAATCACTCTAGACGAGGATAAAAATCTGCAACCTAAAGAACCGCACCCCAATAAGCATTTGACTATAGATGATCAACAAACAAAACAAGAGGAAGATACATTCAGACATAAAAATTCTGAATAGATCATAGCTACTTCCCCCTCATTCACAGAAAGATTGATGATACCACACCCAATTGAATATCCTGAAATTGATCTTCTAGGTGAACTCAAAAATCTTTGCATAAAAATACCCTCCTCGAGGCTATTCAAGACACTCCAATATATGCAAAAGCCATTACGGAATTGTGTGAAAAAAAGTCTACGAGAAAAACAAAAATAACACCACCCGTCCATGTCGTCAGAACTTTGTCTGATTTATTATTAAATTAAGGGAAACCTGTAAAATATGAAGATCTGGGAAACCCCATTGTCACAGTCCAAATAAATGGCCTCTCTTTTCCCAATGTTTTAGTCGACCTAGGGGCATCCATTATCATTCTCAAAACAACAACCTGCGAAATGCTTGGCATCACAGCCTAGAACCAACTACTACCTTGCTAGAACTTGCCAACCGTTCAGTCATTAAGCCAGAAAGAACATTACAGGATGTGATGGTTTCTGTAGACTCTTGGGTATATCCAACAGATTTTTTTATTATTAATCATAGCAACCAGCTAGATGGACATCCTTTAATATTAGGAAGACCTTGGCTAGCAACAACAGATGCTTATATAAGTTGTTGAATAGGGAGTATGACCATACCCAGAGGGAATGATGTGAAGAATCTAGCTTTATACCCTCCTGCTCAGCCAAGCCTAACCATTGTAAAAATTAGGAAGCAACCTGTAACATATTTAACAAAAAATATTCGGTCACCATTAACTGTGGTAGATGCCCCTGAATTTAAAAACCAAACAAAAAATGATATTATTAACACTTGTATCAATCACCCTGCTACAATATCTAATCTAAGATGTCACATGATTGAAGCAGTCTTTGATAATGAGATTGAAGAAGATTCCTTAAGAGATATCAATGACCAGCCAATACCAATAACTATTGTCTATAATAGAAAACCTATTGAAATTGAGCCAGCGAAAATCATCAACATTAACAGTAATCTGAGTGATGACCAACAACAGAAACTTATTCAAGTCCTTAGGAAATATAAAGGGACTTTTGCTTGGGATTACCCAGACATGAAAGGGATTGACCCTCAGCTATGCATGCACCACATCTACACTGAAAAATATGAAAAGCCAATTTGACAACCTCAGCGTAGATGAAATCCTCACGTAAATGATATTGTTAAAGAAGAACTTCAAAAACTGTTAGATGTGAATTTTATCTATCCTATATCTAATAGTAAATGGATTTCTCCATTAGTTTTGGTCCCCAAAAACAATGGGAAATGGTGGATATGCGTTGACTACAAAGAAATCAATAAGGAAATGCAAAAAAACTATTTCCCCCTTCCATTTATCGATCAGGTTCTAGATACATAGGCAGGAAAGAAATTCTTCTCTTTCCTTGATGGCTTCAGTGGCTACCATCGAATCCAAATTTCCCCTAAAGACCAAGATAAGACTACTTTTACTTGCCCTTGGGGAATGTTTTCTGGCAAGTTATTTCCTTTTGGATTGTGCAATGCACCTGCTACATTGCAAAGAGCCATACTTAGTATTTTTGCAAAATTGATAAATGAAGGATTGGAAGTGTACATGGACGATTTCACACCCTATGGAGATGACCTCGAGCAGGAATTACAGACAGTGGAGAAAGTCCTAGAGCGGTGTATTGCTACTAGGCTATGCTTAAGCCACGAGAAGTGCCATATGATGATGATAGAGAGCCTGATCCTGGGTCATTACATTTCAGCAGCTGGAATTCAGGTAGATCCAACAAAAATACAGGTAATCCTCTTATTAGCTACTCCTTGCACTCAAACAGAGGTATGTAGTTTTCTGGGATTTGTTGGATATTATCATAGATTTACAAAGAAATTTTCACATATTGTTGCACCATTATATGCCTTGACAAGAAATATTGATTTTGTATGGACTGACAAGTGTGACATTGCCTTATAGATTCGAAACGGCTAGTATCAATAACACCAGTATTACGAGGCCCAAATTGGGATATACCATTCCAGATTTCATTAGACACGTCAGATACAACCATTGGGGTAGTTCTTGGCCAAGAAGAAGATAGGAAACCCTACGCTATATATTACATTAGCAAAAACTTAACTCCTGCCGAGATGAATTACACAATAATAGAGAAGGAGTTTTTAGCTATTATTTATGCTATTAACAAATTCAGACACTATATAACTTGATACCCTGTAGTTCTATACACTGATCACTCTGCTATCAAATACTTAGCTAATAAATCCATTACAATTGGATGAGTGAAACGTTGGTTACTACTTTTGCCGGAATTTGACATAAATATAGGGGATCGACCAGGGAGGGAAAACCTTGTGGCATACTTCCTCTCTCGAGTGCCTAGAACAAACGATGCAGTGGCAGTAGAAGACCAGTTCCTGGATGAACACCTATTGGCTATGGCCATAAAAACACCATGGTATGTAGATGTGGTGAATTACTTAGTAGTGGGAAAACTGCCCAATCATTTGACACCCAGTGAAAGGAAATTGATAGTGCAACGCAGCACTGGGTTCTCCTGGATCGTAGGATACCTTTTTCACAGAGGGGCTAATATGCACATCTACAGGTGTATCAAGGAAGACAAAATTTATGATATCTTAAAATTTGGACATGACGGACCTTGCAGTGGACATTTTGTAGACCACAGAACTGGGCATACAATTTTACAAAGGGGCTACTGCTGGCCCATGATTTTCAAGGATGCTAAGAAATTTGTCCAGGCATGCGATAGTTTCCAAAGGATGGGCCACCCTGGCCAATTTGATGAGATGACCCTGCATCCACAGCTAGTGATAGAACCCTTTGAGTGTTGTGCGTTAGATTTCATTGGGCTGATCAACCCATCATCCAATAAGAAATCATATATATTGGTTGCAACAAAATACGTGACTAAATGGGTGGAGGCAGTAGCGTTACTAAGAGCAACAGAGGAAGTACTGATTAATTTTATTTTAGACTTTTTTTTGCATGAATGGCTTACCCAGAGAAGTAATTATTGATGGGGGGCCACAGTTTGTAGGCCACAATATCGCTGCTATAGTAAAGAATCATCACATTATGCACAAAATTACCTCTCCATATCACCTATAGGCTTACGTGCAGATGGAGAGTACTAACAAAGTAATTGAAGCTATTCTAACGAAGACAGTCTCATCGCACAGATTAGATTGGGCTACTCGACTGCCAATGGCCTTGTGGGCATATCTCATGACTTGGAGGAACACTACTAGACACTCTCCATATCAGTTGATATTTCGTAAGGAACCCATTTTCCCCATAGAATTTGAGATAAAAACACTAAGGATATCCCAGGAGGTGGGACTGAATTTAACTAAAGCCTAGATTAACAAACTACAACAAATAAATGAATTATATGAAATTTGGCTATTGGCTCTACAACATACTGCACTCATTCAACAACAAAGAGCCAAATGGAATGATTCCCTAATTAAGAAAAAGACATTTCATGAGGGCGACTAGGCACTTCTTTACGATTCCAGGCTTTAAGACTTCCCTCATAAACTGTAGACTAGGGGATTAGGCCCCTATGAAATAAAGGAAGTGCATGACAATGGCACTCTTACATTGGCCACCATTGATGGGTCTAGTTTTTCCTTTAAAGCAAATGGGCATTGGGTGCGCCTCTACCAAAAACCACTGACAAGATAATCTTTTTACCAACAGATATGCAAGGACTCCACCATGCAAGTTCTAGCTGCAGAAGGAAATCCTTCGGTGGCTTCATTTTTGTAAAAAGTTATTTCTTTTTGAAAATACTATAAATATTATTTTTTATTTGATTTTCTGTCTTTTTTCTCTATTCGTATGTTGTTCCAACTTTGGAACAACACTTTTTTGCTTTTTTTGGAACAACACTTTTCTGCCTTTTTATTGTTCCAACTTTGGAATAGCATTTTTTTGCATCTTTGTTGTTCCAACTTTGGAACAACACTTTTCTACGTCTTTTTTGTTCCAACTCTGGAACAACACTTTTCGACGTCTTTGCTATTCCAACTTTGGAACAACACTTTTTTTGAGTCTTTGTTGTTCCAACTTTGAACAACACGTTTTTTCACCTTTGCTGTTCCAACTTTGGAACAACACTTTTCTGCATTTTTGTTGTTCCAACTTTGGAACAACACTTTTCTGCGTTTTTGCTATTCCAACTTTGGAACAAGACTTTTTTGCGTTTTTGTTGTTCCAAATTTGGAACAACACTTTTCTACATTTTTGTTGTTCCAACTTTGGAACAACACTTTTCTATGTTTATGCTATTCCAACTTTGGAACAACACGTTTTGGTGTTTTTGCTGTTCCAACTTTGGAATAACACCTTTTTGCATTTTTGTTGTTCTAATTTTGGAATAACACCTTTTTGCGTCTTTGGTGTTCAATCTTTGGAACAACACTTTTTGAGTCTTTGATGTTCCAACTTTGGAACAATGCCTTTTTTTTGCATCTTTGTTGTTCCAACTTTAGAATAACACTTTTTACGTGTTTGCTATTCCAACTTTGGAACAACACTTTTTGCGTGTTTGCTGTTCCAACTTTGGAACAACATTTTTTACGAGTTGTTGTTCAAACTTTTGAACAATCGCTGTTCCAACTTTTGAACTGTTGTTCAAACTTAGGAACAACACTTTTTTTTGTTTGTTGTTCAAACTTTTGAACAACACCTTTTTCTCTTAGGGTGTTTTTCTATTCCCACTTTTGAACAGCTGTTGTTCCATCTTTGGAACAATATTTTTGCTTCTTGTGAAGTTTTGTGTTTTCTGAACAACACCCTTTTCCTTGCATTATTTTGCTGTGAACAACACCTCCTTCCTCTTGCCAAATTATTCCTAGCTCATCTTAGCCCCATCTTTCTGATTCCCTTTCATGGCATAAGGTACAATACTTTTATGAGGACAAGAACTATGGATTCTATTGAAGCAAGTGAATACCCTTAATATTATGATCTTTAACAAGACAACTTTTTGATGATATATTTAAAAAAAAAATTGAAAGGGACACAATTATTTATATATTACTTTACTGTATTGATTTCTGTTGTATATGTCACTGATTGATCATATTTACCATGCTGGTTCCACTCCTCCTGGTTATAATCCTCTCTGTCTATTATAAATGAGATTATGGGTATATTATTTTTCTATTGACGTGTTCAACTTCTTCCACCATCCCTACTCTTAAGGAGTACTGAGCCTCCCGCTATTTATCATAAAAATGTGTAATAACAACAAAATTTTGCCTACAGATAGAGGATAGGGTTGTCATTAAGAGCTAGCCTACCATGTTCATAAGGATGTAGCGACATGACATTCCCACTATGGCCACCATGCTAGGGTTATGATCCATTGGATGGCTAAAATATCCTTAGAATAGGAGGTCTCATCACGAGGCGGCCTAATCACTTTTGCTACTTCCGAGTGAATGGCAGTGTGGTCATCTGGTTACCATGCCAACATGCTGATCTCTTCTATGGAAACAACAATGAATTCTCCAACTGTAAATTGAGGATCCTAGCTCACATGGGCTAAAAAGAAACTCTGTCGAGGCCATGGACACCTGCTAGTAGTAGAAGCTCTGCTTATGGTATTGAAGTTCTATTTTCAACATCAATAATTATTATAACACCCCCTTCTTACTTTTCTTTTTATCAGAGAGATTATTTCCATAATTTCTTGCTACTTTGAACCTTTATGCATATGTTAATGTTCTTAATCAATCATATCATTTTCAGTTGGAATATCGTCATCAAAGCATATTTTTCTTGCATATTGTTGTCCTTATTCCCTACCACATAACCTATCATCAACCAGAGCATCTTATCTCTTATCAATAACCATCATTAAACACCTCACTTTCATTATACCCATACCTTTTACAATCCTTTCATTAATATACGTACTCTGTCTCATTTACTATCGTATCTTTCACCCTTGTACTTTTCCGTCAGAACAACATTTCCCTATCCATTCAGTCGTAGGCGACCTCTCATTTTGAAGGAGGGAGGAGACCTCCATTACACTCGTGCATGAGTTGTAGTTCTTTTATTGGACTTCATAGGTTTATATGATATCCCATGATCACGCATCATGTGGAAAAATAATAGTCCTTGAATTAATAATATTAGTTCTCATAGAAATATTTCTTAACATTGTAAAACTTAGCTATTACAACTACTTTCTATTATATCTCTCTGTTGTTGTTTTTTGATGTGTTTTCTCCACTACACTAACCCTTTGCAATAGTAGGAAGAACTCAAGAATTATGGGTGGAAGGATAGTGCACTGAGAACCTTTAGTGCTGGAAGTCTCGAACAAAGCCAGCGAAATTCTGGTCTGCGCAGGGTGGATATCATATTTCACAACATTTCAGCCCCCTAGTGAGGAAATCACTATTGAGTTTCTACAGAATCTACAGAATGGCCAATCCCTAGTGAGAGGCAGAAGAATCACAGTATCAGATGCTGCGATAGATGAAGTTTCTAAGCTATCGGTAGAAGAAGCAGTATGGTCTAAAAAGCACATAATGTTGCATGACGCAGTGGAGATATTTAGAGATGCAGGATAAGAATTAGCCAAGAAAGGCAAGGGCATTCAACCATCCTCTGTGGCAAAACCATGGGGCGAATTGGCAAGAGTTGTCTAGAGGTACATTACCTGTGATGGTTGATGAGATGTGGTAAGGCCATGCCAAGTCAAACTCTTAGTTGTTCTAAAGAAAAATCTCACTGTTAATATGCCATCACTTTTGAATTCATTATTGCATGACACTACCGATAGGATAAGACGAGCTTAGCATCCTGACACTATAGTTAGTCACCATTATTTGATCAGAGTAATAGTTAGTCATAATCTTGCTCAGAAAAACTTAACATGGAATGATCTCATAGCGGCCCTTGAGAGTGGTCAAGGCCTTTTAGCCCAAAGCTCCACAACCTTGGAACTTAGCCAGCAGAAACTTGTTCCAAAGAGAAAAAGGACCACTCCTTCAAAACGTAGAATTCACAAGCTCAGACGGTCTACAAGGTTGAACCCAGTCCAAAGGATGAATGAGGGTCCTCAAGTTAGCACTAAATGACCGGTGGAATCATCTAGCCCAATTAATATACATGACTCTGAACCAGAATCAAAGGAACCAGGAAATTCTGAGCCAGAGCTAGAGGAAGAACCTGAATAAGGAGAAGGATGTCATTCAGAATCAGAACTCAGGGAAGAGGCTAATTCAAAACAAGAACCCGAGGAAGAGGATAGATCAGACTCAGAGCAAGAATGAGCACAAAATTTTGATGATAAACTAGAAAATGAAGTAGGTTCTCCTCAAGAAGCAACCATGAGCCCCCAAAATGATCTTTTGCAGGATTTTGGGACAGGGATGGCCTAGGTCCTGGCAAATATGAATGCATACATGAAACCTAGAGGATCACTTGATCCTAACCTAATGGAAGCTCAATCTCCAAGGGATTCTGGTCATATAGAAATTTTTCCTTCTCCAGAGGCTATAGACCAGGAAGAGGAAAAAGACACAGAAGTTATTCATGAATCTGAAAACTAGTATGGTGACACGGTTCTATTTGAGCATAGACATGATAAACAACATGAATATTTAGGTACAGAAGCTATTGACAAGACCTTTAGTGTAAAATATGCTCCTCGGAAGAGGCGAGTAGCCGAAGAAAAACTAAAGAAGCTGAGAAAAAAATACAAAAATCTTCAAAAGACAATTAAAAGGCTACATCGGACGTTAAAAGAAATTGCAAATGGCAAAGCCCAGAGCACTACTCCTGAGGTAGTCACTGTGGCTATGAAAATGGAAATATGCAAGGGTAGGGCAACAAAAACCCAAACCGAACTCATTCCTACTCAAACAATAGCCACCCAGGAAAATTTTCATGTAGACTTAGTGGATGCAGCCATTCAAATGGAGGGTTGGTCCTCCCACATAATAAAGTGCAGACCCAGGATATATCCTTTGGTAGCACAAGCACTCAGATAGAAGAGAAAGCCAAGGATATCCTCTCAAGCAATGACCCTATTCTTCTAAAGCTACAGGAGGAGCTGACACAAGTCTAGCTAGTTTTAGAACGATGTGAAGAGGAGACAGTTCCCCTACAAAAATATCAAGAGTTGCAGAAGAAGATTAGGGAATTAACCATAACTAAGAATGGGACTTTTGACAGATCTAGAGAGGATGAAGAAAAGCTAAAGAAGGTGAAGACCAAGCTGGACAGACTCACGAATCAGATAGACACCATTTGCTCGCTATATTTAGATGTCTTGACATATAGGTCTCCTGCCACAAATTATGCCCTGTTCTTATTGGAACGGTACTTATTGTTAAAGATTAAAGTCGTAAGAGCTGGCAAGCCAATCGAATTAAAGACAATGGAAGAATTTATAAGTTGCTATAAGAAACATGGGGCAAAATACCATCGGCTTCTTTGCAAATTTTATTTGCATAATTTCGTATTAGAAGAAGAAGTGGATAAGAATCGTAGCCCTTTTGTTGGAGACATTCAGTTCTAGGATTTTATCTCTTTTGCAGTTACTCATCTTAAGTGGTTTAAGGCTTATAATTTGTTCCAAAGACATGAACATGGGTTGGATCTCTGGGTAAGGAGTGAGCCTACTCACCCTTTGCAACTGTTTGCTAAACATAAAAGGCTGATGACACAAAAGGGCATGATTAAAATCTTAGGGCCCATACATAAGGAAATTGTGCATAAAGGAACAACATATTTCCTCCCCATTTAGGAAAGATCCCTGATTGCATCCAAAATGAGATGGATGATCTCAACTACCAATTTTAAGGAAAGAGAACCATTTAATTATGGGAATTTCAAAGGTGCTGTGAGCCAGTTGATCACATACAACAATCTTATCTTGAGGAAGGGCCTTATTGGTAAGGATGTTGATTTAGGAGTCCCATTATTTGGTATCCTTCTGAAGGGTATCAGTCTGACTATGAGTTGTCTGAAGGATACGAAAAGGCAGCTTTTGCAATTCTGGCACAACATCATGGCTTTAGGCCTGATAAAGAAACCTTCTTTCTAGCTTACTCCTTAACTACATTACGTAGGAAATATTCATTTTTCATGAAGACATGAAACAAGGTAAGTAGGGGAGTATGTTGAGCCATGCAATAGGTATGTATTTACTCTTGATTACATTGTCTTTTTCCTCTTTTCTTATCCATTTTGGGCCACAATATAATAACATATTGATAGGATTTTGATAAGGGATGAATGAAACTGCTTTTGATACAATTTGACCGTCCAAACTAACTCTCATTTCTTTTTATGTAGAAAAACAGTAGATGGAACAACTACTGTTCCAAAATTAGAACAGCAAAAGCTAATCAAGGGAAATGAGGTGCATCGTGTGTAGTCGAACCAAGGAATGAATCAAGAGGATCAGTGCAAGATGAAAGAATTTTATGAAGATAGAATTTAGTTGTGAATCCCTCGGGATCTCCTGATCCTGATGGATCACATTTATCTTTTTCCTTTTGACTATAAAGGGGAAAACTGAAGGAAGAAAGGGATCCCTCACCTTTTACTTCAATTGTAATTTTAATTTACAGAAGCATGATTTTGAAGAACGAGATCGTATTGTAATGACAAGTGAATTTTATGATTAATATATAACTTGTGTCGCTGTTCATTCAGATATTCTGAAGTAGCTAAGCAGTATTTGTTGGTGGCTAGGGCCCAGTCTTTGGTGGATCTTACTTATGTTCCTTGTTTCATACTTTTCTATTTCCTACAAGTTTATTCTACTTTACAGCTTTGCAGTTGATTTACTTTCGCTAATTCGGATTTCGGGTATTCATTTCATTAATGCGCCATTCTAATTGGTTTTATTTATTCATGTCATGGATTTAATTACTCATCAGTTAAAGAATCATTTCTAGTTAATTAAAGGATAGAGTGTTATTGATTAGATCAAATTCTTTCCTTCTATCCAGTAGTTAAAGTCCAGCTGAAAGAGCTTAGTTAATGCTATGGTGCTCTCGATTGATTATCATTCGAATTGGTTGATTAATATTGAGTTATGGTTTCGTTTGAGATTTAGTCATGATGCTTAGATGAATTACTTCCCTTAAAGTTACAAGCTCCAGATTTATGATTGCATCTGTTTACTCTTGTATTGAATTTAATAACTTATTTTAAAGCATTACTCTCTGGATTTATAGCTTGCACATATTGTGTACACTCTTGTAATGAAGGGACTTACCAAGGTTGATAATTATGTTAGAAAAATATATATTACGAAGCAATGGAACACATAAAATATTGCAGAAATATAAACATAGAAAACACATAAAACAAGAGAGACACAGATATACATGGTTCACCGAGTTTGGGCTATGTCCACCTCAAACAACCAGTCCTTTCCTTCTATTATCCAGCAAAATGAAGAGACGCAACCTACAGCAGATCTATTGTAATATCCTCTATTTTCTCTCACAGTCTCCCTCTCTGCTTCTTGCTCAGAGAATACACATATATTACACAAAATCAATACAATACCCTCATACAAAGAGAGGGGTTTCCTTCTAGGGCAAAAAACCCTAAACTAAACATAAGTTCTACCGTCAGATCATCCACCTAATGAACGGCCCAGATTGACGAGAAATTACTATACTTTTACAAGGTAATTTTACATCTGGTTTTAGCTTTGGGGGCGTTGCCCCCGAGCCCCTGCTGGCCCACAGACCCCC
>APFE030001865.1:0-45268 GCA_000404065.3 Pinus taeda | reverse complement strand
GATCAAGAATTGCCTTAACGTTTAGGGCGTCGACTCTAATTCCTTCTTTAGACACTACAAAACCAAGAAAACGACCAGAACCAACACAAAATACACATTTAAGTGGATTGAGTTGCATTTTGTAGTGTCAACACCGTAAAAATACGGCTCTCAAATGTTGTGGGTGACCAACCCATTTCTGTGAATGAGCAGGTAAATCATCTATGTAGGGTTGAATGATGTCATTTCCCTCTGAAAATCTTGCCAGTGTTCTTCAGACAAAAAGAAAGTTTCCTATAAATGAAAAGATTTCACATCTTGCATAGTCATCAATTATCTTGTCAATAAAGGGGGTGGGATAATTGTATTTTGGACAAGCATGATTAACATCCCTATAATCAACACACACTCGTATTGTTCCTTGTTTATTCATGACAAGAATAAGACTGGGAACCCAATCGTTAAGAGGAATGGGGTATATGAAACCAGCATGCAAAAGTTTTTCAATTTCTGCTTTTATGGTAGCAACCTTCTTCGGATGAATAGGACGGAGGTGCTATCGTACTAGCTTAACATCAAGATACATTTTAATCTCATGTTCAACTATATTAGAATCAATACCTAGAATTTCCTCATATGACCAAGCAAATATATTGTGGAATTCACGAAAAAAAGCATGATAAGTTTCAAGTTCCGATGGAGAACAAGATTTGCCAACATGGATGGTTTCTACAATTCTAGGTTTGGTCGAAACATCGATAGAAATGGTTTCTTTGATATTTGATAAGTTTCGTTCGGAATCAACTGTGTCTATAAATACAGAATTTGAAAGGAAATCAACGTTTGAAGGGTGATTTAGTTCATTTGCAATATCTTCTATGTGATCTGGAAGATGGGATCGATGATGATAATCTACCCATGGTTCTTCTTCTATCATCATTGATTGGATGATTCCTTCATTAGTAGAAAATGTACGTGAAAAAGGATGAGAGGAAGTACCATATTCTAACGAACAATCAACCCATACAATTGGTGATGATGGATTTGGATTTGCCGCACAAGCCAAAAAGATTAATTTCTATGAGAGCTCAATGGGGCTTAGTGGGAGGTTTCATTACATATATCAACTTCAGAATTATTGGAAATCTTCCATGAGTTAGATGAAGTGGAAGATATCATGTTACAGGTCTCAACTTTTGCAACTTCCGCCATTTGTGATGGTGATGGTAGCGAAAAGGTGCCCATTAGGGAAGAATATTTGAAGAGAACTACTCCAACGTTCTGAAGAGATAGTAGGGGTCCGTGAACTAATAGAACACTTCCAGTTTCCTGTGAATTAAAGGCAAAGAAGGCGAGTTTATCTATTACTGTAATTTCGCCTTTATGAAGGAAAGAGATCATACTAAATTATGTCAAAACCACAACAACCATAGTGTAAACCCACGGTCTTCTTAGTAAAATATTGTATTCAAGGGGTCTATTAATGACATCAACTTCAACAGTTACATTTCCCCCCCCCTAGTTCTATCTGCAGGTCACTTAAAATTCCACACGGTGTATAAGTGCGACCGTCCAAATATTTTAATGTCGTAGGTGATTTTGATAAAGGAGGTGAGCCAAGTGTTTTCCAGCAATTGATTGACATGATACAAGTAGATGAACCCTCATAAATAGTAGATCGATGAACAAGTTTATTCAAAGCCTTTACTTGGATCAAGAATGCTAAATGTGCTGGTAATTGTGGCAGATAACCCGCATGGTTAAAAACCACAAGATTGGAATGCATTGGATCAATTCTACCAATTTATTACAATAAAGCCTACTTTTGGGAGGGACAATTTTGAAGCACCTCGACCGTCAACACAGCAAAAGGTGACTAAGACAAATCTTCTACTATGTTATAATTTTGCACTTCTCAAGCTCAAGGGTTGAATGTAGATTTATGAACAACTCCCTTAGCTGGTTTTATTATTAATTCTGGTGCAATGGGTGGTGGAATGTAGTCACACGAAGTCAAATTCGAAGTATTGGGTTGATTTATAGCCTGGTTATTCAACAATGATGGTAGATTACCATAATCTATACTTCATCTAGTCACCAAAACATCAATCTTAGGCTTAGTGGCAGATAGCATAAGCACCTGTGAAGTGGAAGCATGATCTTTGGCAACCAAATGATTCTCTGGGTTCGGAAAAGGTTTTGTCAACACAGCGGATGTACTAGAAGTCTTAAGAAGTTTTGAGACTTCAAAGCGGTAAGGATAGTCTCACATAAAGTGCTCATTGTTACAAATTAAACATGGGTAACGCGGTTTCCTAGCCGAAGAAGAGGAATTAGATGATTTCTCTTTAGGGGGATAATTTTGTTTCTTTTTGGTTTTCCCCTTTTTCTTGCTTCTAGGTTGCTTTTGATTTTTACCTTTGTTAGATGACATGGTATTTATTTCAGAAGCAAGTGTACTATTAGGTGTATTAGAAGTTTGATTTGAAATAGCAAGTGTTTGACTAGATGGTATACTTGTTGTTTGAATGCTTGAAGAACCTATCACACCATCACCGGCATGAGAGTCCTTACTGGATGGAGGTGGTGGAACAATAAAAGTTGGTCTAGGTGCATTTGGAATCTTATCATAGAGCATGTCAGACTGAGTATAAATCAAGTCTAAGTATTGGGCATCAGGAATTACTTGCTCTTTGGTAACAACTCCTCCTTTAGACACATCCTTGGTGATATATGGAAATAAGGATTTAATAAACCACTCAGCTAAAAGTTGATCAAGAACAAAAGTTTTGACCATTCGACAACGAAGATGCCACTCATGAATATGATCAGAAATGTGAGTAGCAGTGATCTATTTAAATTTGGTCAACTGTTCCGTTCCAGTTTCATATCTGATGGATAACTAGAAGTGGGTCAAAAATGTAGTAGCTAGGGATGTGAATTTGTCAAACAAAGCTCGTGGTAATTCAATATACCACTTTGCAGCCAAACTAGTAAGTGTTCATTGGAGAAGATGTAGTCTTACAGAATCATCATTTAGGGAGTTGGATGAACACCATAAATGAAAAGTCATATCATGATTGGACGAATCTTCTCCAGGGTTTCCATTGAACTTAAGAATATCAAAAGGAAATTTATGTGGAATCACCGACCACCAAGGTGCATAAAGAATGGGATCATTGGTAATTGATTTAAATCCTGTAATTCAAGTGTCATGACAAAAGGAAACTATCAGTTTAGTTCGAGTTGAGCATAGCTAGGGTAAGATGGAATTGCCTGGGAAATATGCATACCAACATAAGGAATATGTTGTTGGTAACCTTGATATGGGTAGGTTTGTTGAGCATATCTAGTATAAGGTGGTTGTTTGGCACCAAGATAAATTTTTTGTTGTCCAAACGCAACATAGGCTTGTTGACCAGGACTTGAGTAAGCTTGCTGTTGACCAAGGCCTGGGTAAACTTGTTGTTGACCAAACCCAACATAAGCTTGTTAACCAAGTCTAGGATAAGTTTGGTACTATTGGAAATGTTGTTGTTGATATTTTGGCTTCCATGGTTGTTGATGTAACAATTTGTGCCCACCAATGTAATTTTGACCAGGTTGTGAATAAATTAGACTAGCATAAGTCTAACTCATCCTAGTTAATGGTAAACTAGTTTGAGGTAGTTGGATTCTAGATGCAAACAATTGTTGTAAAATGGCCTAAGAAGAATGACTCTGCAGACCTGAAACTTGAGGGTCAGAGGTTGAAGGACCAGCTTGTAAAGGTTGAGATACAATCAAATGAGCTTGTGATTGTGGTAAAGTCGTAAAGACAAGCGTTGTATGTATGGATGAAACATATTGCACTAGTTTTGAAGGATACACAACCCTTGGTTGAACAGGCATTGTAGGTTTCCATTGACAAATAGTCATTTCAGAATAAGTTGGACCTAAAGATGATGTATGCTGCCATGTGATTGCTCGCCAAAAAATGGAGGATAAGAAGATTGGGCATATTGTTCTCCATATGGAGGTAATCCGGCGTAAAGTGGATACATTGGATGGTAACCAAATGGACAAGCTTGATATTGATTTTTTGTATCAAACTGTTCAGTATGTGTAAGTGAAGAACCAGGTAAAATTCTTGTGGACGATGTCATCACTGAAAAAAATCCCTAAATTTTGAACATTAGTTTGATTCCCAAGGATTGGTGTTAGTCTTGGTCCAGTATTTCCATGGTTTGTTTAGAGTCTATGACCTAGAAGGGAGTCTTGTTGGCATTGTCAAATAGGGTCAACACTCTAGTTTTACCTGTCACTGATCTCACATCACACCTAAAATTCCATGTGTCAAACTTGGGTCAAGGTTTTCATGCACTACAAAACTGCCTAGGAGTTTTCATAGCACAAAACCTAGAATTTTCATTGGCCACACTACGAAATTGTGGATTCTGAACTAGGAGTTTTCATAGCGCACTACGAAACCCCTGAAAAAACCTGTTTTAGCATAAAAGTCTCTGTTTTCTGCTTTTACTAGTCAACTTCCAGAAGGGTTCCTGAGTAACTAAGAACTCAATTTTGAAAAATGAAAGAGTATTTTCTTTCCAACATAATAAATTACAAAAACCTCTTTCATTTTCTTCAAATTCGTTCTAAGGTAGGAGGAATTTATGGTTAAACTTGCACTACGAAACTGCTGAAAGTCAAGCTTTGTCTTCTAGTTTTAACAGTCTTTTTCAAGATCAGTTTCTATTCACAGGAAAAGGTATTTTGGAATTTTTAAGGAGATTTCTATTAATAAACTCTCTAGCTAAAATAACCAATCTCACTTTCTTCATAAGTGTTTTCAGTTGGGAGATACTAAGCTTTCTTTGAAACCCTAATTTCAGAGAACAGATTTTTCTTGTTTTACACGTGTTTTTCAAGGACACATTCGGGACAGTTGGAGAAGTGTTTTAAAAAAAAAAGAGAGGCTTTTGTTCTAGACATCATGGAATACAAAAATCTCCTTCAGTTTCGTAAAATAGGTCGTGGATGAGAAGATAAAGGCTCTATCCCACGTGCCATTTTCAAGGATCCTAAACCTAAAAAACAGGGAAACATGTTCCCTAATTTCTAGGGTTTATCATCAATAGTAAGTGACAACGTGCGAGGCTTCATCAAATTCTACCTCACGAGGTTGCAGCTGTCAAATAATGCATTCAACATTTAGTTAAGGTGGTTTAGTCATAATAAGGAGTTACACTCCTAGTTGTATTAGGTCTCTAAGACTGCTAGTTAGTTGTCATTTGTATTCAATAGTTTGTTTTATGGTTAGAATAGGTGTCACTCATAGCAAATTCGAATTCCCTTGATAAGGGATGAGGGAATCCATATTGTAAATGCTATATATAAAGCAAGAGGTTGAATTAGAAAGGGGTTGGAGACTTTTTGGCCCAGCTGCTGCTTTATGTGAAGGAATACAATCAGTAATGCAGAGAGGTTTTCTGGAACAAAATTGAGTTTAGATAGAGTTTAATCCTTTCTGGATATATATGTTATTTTAATTACTTGCAGTAGATCTTATTGTTAATACTTAGAATTCATAATCTAATGCTTTGACTTCCTTTAACAATAAGATGAATGTGTTTTATATTTGAACCACCAGCACTAGATTACATTGCTATTATTCAAAATTCACTACCATGTGCTCTGATTTCTTTTAGTAATGGAGTGATTGTGTTGAGCAATAGATCTCATTGCTATTACTAAGAATTCATAATATTATGCTCTTACTTCCTTTAGTAATGAGATGAATGTGTTTTCTCATAATCTTATGAGTAAACCACCTTTGAACCATCAGTAGTAGATTTCATTACTATTACTCAGAATTCATAACCCTATGCTCTTACTTCCTTTAGTAATGGAATGACTCTTTTGACCTATGTTATTGAGTGAATTGTCTTTCTTTAAGAACCTTATTTGTCTCAGCTTTCATGTCAAGAAACCTTGCCACTAAATTTATTGACTTGTTGACTCCATAGCCCAATGGTAGCAAGCCTTCATCTTTTCAACCTACAAACACACAAAACCAAGATAGAGTTAGCCATCTATATTATCATTAATCAATATCATTAACCCTTGAGAGAGATCTCTCACGCTGAGGAGGCTAAGCCTTAGCTAAAAGATTGGTTTGAAATAGTTACTCTGAGACAGTCTGATCAACAGCCTATCAGGGTCCTATTTTGGTGATAACAGATGACATGGGTGAAGACCATGGACTAGAAGCAACACTGGAGTGAGTTTCAGATAATGATTGTTAACCTGTTGGGTTGAATGAAACACCATACATATATGACTCAGGTGTTGTGGTAAACAATGAAGAAGTATCCATAGTAGATGTTGTCGCAACTATAACAGATGATATAGTCTGGGATGTTGTCTTAGCCATAGTCAAATTACCCAATAAATGTCCTAATGAATCTACGGGAGTTTGAAAGTAAACAAGATCAAAAGGAGAAGTTAACTGAGGATAGGAAGGATAAAGATAAAGTCATGTTCCAAAATGAGTTGGATTTCTAGGTGAATTATCTTCTTCAGATTCCTCTTCAATAGCAATCAAACCAGGTGGAAGGATTTCACCATCAAGTCCGTAATAAATTTATGGTGTTTGACTCTATGGTAAAGGAGAAGTCTCAACAGTTACAGATGTCTAAGGATAAACCGGTCGATCCTCTTCTGGTATGTGAACAACTCTCGATTGTTCAACTTCGAGATCCAAGTGTTCTAGTAAAAGAACAACAGGTCTAGAATGAATTTCTTGAACAACTTTTGGTTGAACTGTAACAAGTTTGGGATCAACTTCCGATTTGAACAGATTCAAGTTCAAAAGTAATTTCTTATTGAACAACTTTGGGTTGAGGATCAAATTCTTGTTGGAAAACTCAGTTACCGTTTCACTAAGTTCACTTTTGGTGTCCTCAGGTAATTGTAAAGGTTCCACTTTAGTAGTAGATAAACTAGTAATTGTAGGAGTAACTGGGATCATAGTACATACCGGTATAGGCTACTCTGGTAAATGAGATGAAGAACCAAAACGTTGTGATGTACTTGACTCAATTAAACTAGACCGCTTTTTCCGACTATGTGTAGCTTCAAGCGTTAAAGGCAGTTGACTCATTGTCCTTCGCGAACAATGGGTAAAGGTTGATTTTCCTCCACGATTCTTGATTGATTTTATTACAAAAATAAATAAACAAAAAGTGGGTAAGATAGGTAAAAGGATTACCAAGTAACTATGAACTGTAATATACCACCTCAGTAAACCAAGGACTTAACATACGTGTAGGAAATATCTCTGAATGTTGCTTTTGGTGTATCACAATATAGAAGGAGGTCGACTCGGTTACCTATGGATGGATAGAAACCTAATGTAGTCCTCCCAAATATACCTAAAAGTACGTGGAGGCCCAATCCGTGCTATTGTTATCTAATGCGAAACTGCACAATGAGAGCATTCCTTTATACTTTTTGTACTATAACACCACCCTATATGCCCGAAAGTATGTGGACAAGCTATGATATACTTACGTACGTGGAATGAGGTATCACACTAGGAATGTATCATAGATAATTAGTGACAGCTGCTATTTTTAACAATGCCATAACACATCTCTAGCCTAAACCTCTAAATGTTATGTGTTAAGTTACCATGCTCCATTAGGTTAATTGAGATAAATTTTAGTTGATCTTGTTTAAAAATTTTCCTTTTAAGTTCACCACGTGATGTTTTGAAACTCCTAGAATGAAACTAAGATGAGAAAAGTTCTTTTCATTTGGTTCAAACAATGAAAACCTTAACTAAAAGGGACAGAGCAATCATAATCTTTAAACAAAGAGCAAAGAACACATCTAATGCAACTTTCCCTATACTATTCCTACCAACACACACAAACTTCTAAATGCATTATGCATTTTTTTCTTTTCATTCCTTAAATGTTTAGATGAACGTAAGGAAACTAAATGCACAAATGATCAATCAATGCTTTTCCCAAGAAATCAAAACTTTACGATAGTTTCTTTTTCAAAGAAATGAAGACTTTATGACAATTGTTTTTTAGAAAAGACTAATCGATGTAAGCTAACCTTGACAATAAATTGATAATGATAAAGAAATCTCTACAGAAAAACTAAAAAATCAAGGCCAAAGTAGGGCTAGGAGAAGAAATTAAAATTGATTTCAGAGCCATAGAAACCATTGATCTTTCAGCGAACAACATCAGAAGAAAATTTGGAAAAAAACCAAGCAAAAGATGAGTTTTTTAGCTTTACAGGGATTAGCGCAACCCTGAGTGGGAGACAGTGCACTGTCTCTAAGCTAAGGATGCTCTGCAACAAACTGTGTCAAGACCAACACTCTGCTGGTGCCAGAGAGTCTAATAAGGAGACATTTAAGCACACTTTTTAACCAAAAAACACTTCAATATGACTGAAAAGATAACAATGAAGTCAAGTAGAGTCTCCTAGGATGTAATATGATAACGGTAAGCTACCAGGAATGACATTCGTTCCCCAGTATAGTTACCAATTTATTATATGGAATTTATACCTATAGATAAGTACATTTTCCCTAAGTGGGTAGCTACACTTAGAACAACAGAAAGAAAGTGGTTTAACCTTTTCCTATAATAGATAGATGAGATGAAGGAGCTTACTTGTGATCTTTCACTTCCTTTGATCTCCTTTGAATTTCTCTCGTCACTCCCGCTCAAATTGAATTCACTCAATTGGTACCTGTCAACAGAAACAGAAGACGACAATGATCAAAGAATATGATCTATCTACTATAAATAAATGGAATCGACAAAATTTAAACATATTTTCATCATAGATATGAACAAGAATATGGGAAAAGGAACAAATAACTTTATTGATTGCAGAAGGAAGAGTTACACCCAATGTGGTTCGATCCCGTGTCACTCATCCAGCTTAGTCCAAACCCTCATCACACCAATGGCACATCAATCAAGCAACATAACATTACTTGACAATGAACTCAAGTTTCAAACCAACAATATTTCTCTGCAATCTTCAAATTCCATCCCCCTGATCACTATGATGAGTAGTCAATCTATAGGGAAATGCAAGTTGTTTTGTCATAAATTGGGAATTGAATGGTTTTCCAAAATTGTAGTTTCCATGGAGAAAGGGATGAGAGGATAGAGGGATAATTGATACATAGCCTATCCAAAGTCGACCTCACAGGATGATATAAGAGTTGGGGATCCTTCTAGAATTCTCTAGAATCAAAGAATATTCCTAGAGTCTTACGCCAATTTCGCTCATTCTCACCCAGTAGAGGTCAAAGTGGACCTAAGTGCACTACAGAGTAGGTCTAAATGGGCCTACCTACTCTGCAGTGTAGTTCCCCCTGACCAAGGCTGCGCTAGTGTCCAAGGGAGGCAATTCAGCAAGGTTTCAAGCTAGGAAACTTTCATGGATGGAAGTATTCAATTTGATGACTTGTTTAGGGCATGTAACAACTAAATTAGGGTTTGATGAGCCCTAATTGTACTGATCTGATCATCAAGAGTGATGTGCCCAAATAGACCTATAATAGCTAGCCCCTTTCCCATGAATAATAGGGGCTGATGCGGAATCCTCCCAAATTATAGGTGTGAAAACAGGAAGGTCAACTTTAGAGTGGAATAACTTCTGCATATGGTCTCTAATTGATGTGTTTCGTTCGCGATTTGAAATCTCTCTATGTGTAGAATAACATTTAAAGGTTTTGCATTTATGTAATAAAATTTTAACCCCAAAAAAGGTTGTTTGAATCCTCAAAATGCTCTTGGAAGGTTTCAGACCTCATTTTGCCAAACTAGGTCCTACTAGTAAAAACAATCCCATCAGTTGATTCATCCACTTTTTTCACTCCAGATGCATCAAGATGGATGAAAAACAATATAATGATCCAATTAGGATCACACCTCCCCATTTTGGGAGGCATTTGGTACCAAAAATATTTTTCTAAATGAGGTGAGGAAATGTTACCTCCACCCTCTCTCTGGTTTACCATTTAGCTTTGCCTAGAAGTTGTCCCTTCAACCCAATCTACCAAAGATCTTGTTGCCATTGTCTTGTAGTTCTCGACCTCTTCTGCAAAATCGTATTCTCTGTTAACTATGCCTAGGCGTATGGTGCCAAATCCTCCATAGAAGGTAGGATTTGTTCCTCTTCCTGATCTATCATGGAAGGCTAATAGAGTTTCAAATTATCGACATTTACAATTGAGTAAATGTGCATATATGGTGGTAAAATGAGTCGATAGGCATTCTCACCAACCTTTTCCAGTATCTCAAAAGGACCATACCTTAGAGCCTTGATTTTCTTACCATGCCCCTATAGCCTCTCCTTGTTCAACTATAACCATACTCTGTCTCCCACCTTGAATGATTTCACTGTTATGTGGTGATCATGCTTGGCATTATACTTCACCTACGACTTCTACAATGTTTCTTGTACTTGTAGATGGATCTTCTTGATCTTCTCTACAATGTTTTCAACACTCAAAGCCTCTCCTGTAATGTATTCCTTCACTCCTCCTTGTTGCCCATATACAGTATCCCAAGGTGAATGTGGAAAATATCCAAAACAGGTTTCAAATATAGACTTTCCTATAGAAGTGTGGATTGCTCTATTATAAGAATGTTTTATATATACCGGATTTTCATCCTAGGCCTATGGATGCTTCTGGTTGTAACCCCTTAGAAGTTGCACCAAAGTCCTATTGACTACTTATATCTTCCCATTAATTTGTGGATCGAATGTTGTAGATTTCTTCAACTTCATGTCTATCTTCTCCCATGATGTAGTCTAGAATACACTGAGAAAACTGGTGTCCCTGCTGAAATGATGCTCCTTGGTATCCCAAAGTGTACCCAGACTACTCCAAAGAACAAGTTTGTCGCTTCTTGTCTGTTAATGGTATTTTTACAGGGCATCAGAACAAACATCTTTCTGAACCTATCAACTACCACAATCAAGTAGTCATGTCCCTTCCTATTTGTCAGTAAACCTCCCACAAAGTCCATGGAAATTATTTCCCAAGCACAAGTAGGTACAGGTAATGGATGATATAGACCTTGTTTCCTATTGTTAGTCTTACTGGTATAAGAAAGCATGCATCCTCTTATGAACCTAGCTACTTGTTTTTTCATTTTGGGCCAATACACATACCTCTGCAAGTTATCCATGGTCTTCCCTATAGCGAAGTTCCCTGCAACCTTGGAGGTGTGAGCCTCTCTAATCAACTGCAAACGATCACCATTATGAATACATAGCTTATCCATCCTATACAGTAACCCATATTAGAGATTGTAATCAATGATGTTGTCGCCATCCTGCAAATGAATCTGAGTCTACAATTGTTGATACACCTCCTTGAAGTCCTCATCTTCTGAATATGCCTCTTTGTATGCATCATGAGTGAATGGCTCCAAGTGCATAAGAGTCCCCAAAGTTGTAATCTTTGATGTGGGTGGCATTGAAAGCATATCACCCAACTTGTTTGTGCTACCCTTCCTATACTTGATAACCAAATAAAATTGTTGTAAAAACCCCATCCATTTGTAGTTCTTGGTCTGTTGTAGCTTATTTTGGGCCTACAGGTACTATAATAACTAGTGATCTATGTGGATTATTGTCTCATTTCCCATCAAATAGTTCTTCCACTTCTTCATAGCTTGCACCATGGCATAGAGCTCCTTGTCATAGGTAGGGTAGTTAAGAACTACCCCATGAAATACTTCAAAATGGTAGCAAATGGGCCTTCCTCCTTACATTAAGACAACTCCCATGGCATAGTCACTCCCATCTGTCTCCACTTGAAAGGGTCGTTTCAAGTTTGGTAATTCCAGAACTGGTGTTTCACTAAACTTCTTTAAATCATCAAAATCCTTCTGCTATCCTTTTCCCCACTAGAAACTCTTTCCACTTGCTATTATGGTGTGAAGTGATGTTGCTACCACTAAAAATGAGGCTATGAATTTCCTCAAGTACTTGTTGCTCCAATGGAACTCCAAACCTCAGTGACATTAGCATGAACTGCCATTTCATGATGGTCTCCATCTTGGAAGGACCTATCTTCATTTCTCCTCCACCAATCACATAAACCAAATACACCAAGGACTACTATTCAAACTTGCACTTCTTGAGATTTTCTAGCGACTGGTGCTTCTTCAATGTTTCTAGCACTTGCATCAAATGTGAAAAATGCTACTCCCAAGTAGCACTATATACTATTATATCATCCAAATGGACCATAACAAATGAATCTATAAAAGGGCGCAGTACCTCATTCATTAATCTCATAAATATATTTGGTACATTACATAGGCCAAATAGCATAACTAGCCACACATACAACACCTGCCTAGTTTTCAAGGCGATCTTCCATTTATCATCTTCTTTGAATTGAACCTGGTGACATTAAGACTTTAAGTCCAGCTTGGTGAAATACTTTTCTTGATGCAACTAATCTAGCAAACTGCCTATCCTGGGTAGGGGCTATCTATTCTTGAGCATTATTTTATTCAACTCCCTATAGTCTATACACATCCGCCAAGTCCCATACTTCTTTGGAAAATTGATAATGAGTGACCCACATGGTGATGTACTCGGTAGAATGACACCCTATTCCACCAGCTGCTGCAATTGTTTCCTTGCCTCACTTTCTTCTATAACAGACTACTTGTACAACCCAATATTTGGAAATCGGGAGTCTGGAAATAATTGGATCTCGTGCTCCACGTCTCCCTTATGGGGTATCCCTTTAGGCTCTCGGAACAGTCCTTGTATCCTTGTAACAAATCCTACAATTATTGTTTTCATTTCTTAGTACACCCCTCCAGGGATGCCTTGCCTCTTATTGACTCCTCTATAGACTGATTTTCCCTTAAAAACAATAAAACATACTTCTTGCTAGAATAGATTAATTTCTTGGCTTGGTTGGCACTTACCAATGAAATTTTTGACTTACCTTTATGCACGTTGATGATGAATGATTTTCCTTCCTTGATGAGATGAGACTAATTAGCTCTCCTCATGAATGTTTCATCATGCATATACATGTATGGATTCCCAAACACTAATCCACATAGATCAAGGGGAACCACATCCAGATCTACTTCATCAATAAAATTAGCATTGATAGAAATACTAATTTTACACTATTTTGTTACCTTCAGCTTTGCATCCTTATGTACCCATCCTAGTTGATATGGGTTTGGATGATCATGAACTTCCAGCCCCAACTTCCTCACCAGGTCTGATGCAATGAGATTTTCCTACAATCCTGAGTCAAACAGAGCATCAATATTTGTCTTCTTGACCTATATCTTTACATGGATGAGTTTAGCCATTTCTTTCTCTTCCTATTGTTAAAGGCTACTCAGATTTACCTCCTTCTCCACTAACGTATAGAAGATATTCTCATTCACATCCGAGCTGCTTTCAACTTGGTTGCTCGAATAAGTGGCCATGATATTCTTCTTCTTGTTGTCTTTCTTCTTGTTCTTCTAGTTTGCCATCAATGGCCATCAATATTGTAGCGCTTTCTAGGATCTTTCACTGCTGTGTTTTGGTTTCCATTTTTTTTTATCTTTTCCCCCTTTTTTCTTCTTCTTCCCCTCCTTTGAAGCATGTTGTTGCTCCTTTTTCTTCGATCCACTTGATTGCACTCTTTTCAAGCCTATGTTCTCTAGGTATTGTGCCTATACACAAGCCTCATCGACCATTTTGGGCTTGAACAACATCACTTTCTCACGTAGATGGCAGTGCAGACCCCCCAAATACTTGAGGAGTACATTTGGGTTCTTTGGAGAGATACCCAACATTATAGCCATATTTTTGAATTTTATGGTGTACTCCTGCATGCTTTGGCCTGGATTTTGCTTGAAGTAATGCCATCGGATCCATTGGTCTTCCACGTACCCAATGGGATAAAACTGTGACTTAATGAGGGTTTTTAGTCACTAGATGTTCTCCCTCCAACCTCAAGGTTTCTATGTAGCTCTCCCACCAAGTCAATGCATGGCCCTCCAAATTCTGTCACGTGAATGAGATCTTCTCCCCTTCCTTGATCTGATGGACACTCAAAAAAATTCTAGTTGTTAGAACCAATGGTTCATCTTCAGAGCATCCTTCTCATTGTGGTATCACTTGATATCAAAATTTTCTTCCACTTTAAACAAGGATTGGTTCACGATACTCAAACTAGGTTTATCTTATCTGGGTTCTTTCTTTGGCTGGTTATCTATGCCTTCTCGACCCCGTGATCCACCTTCTGATTTTTCCTCTGCACTCGAACCCCCTTCTTCTCCAAATATCCACAGCTTATTTCTTAGGGCTATCATGAGGAGGTTTACATTGTGGCTTATATCTGCGACTTGTTCTTCGAGCGGCGATAATCTCACCTCTATAAGATCACGAGGTTTGTTTACATATTTGTCGCCCATGATTAGGGTCTTGTGATTTTCGACCTCGCCGATATAGATCTGTAATCTCCACAAAATACCAAAAGAAACCTTCTTTTATACCAAATGATCCGTAAACTTGCATGGATATTCTACTGGATAATTCGTCATAACATATATGATAATATTATATTAAAAATATGAGATTATATACTATTACAGTTTTATTTAATTTCTAGATTTGTAAAATTAACTGTAATCAACACATGCATGTAAAAGTAAATCAAGAAGAAAAGTAGAAAATAAAAAAATAAAATCACTCACACAATACATAATATATGCTCTCTGGGAAACCCTTTCGGAAGAAAACCCAATTGAAAGCTGAGGTCGCTTCACTCTCTTTCTCTGTCCGGAAAACATGGCTATAGATACAAAGAAGTAATGTTTGTGGCCCATGGGATGGTATAGTAAATAGATCCTGTCTATGTTCTCTGCATCCTATCTCCCCTGGCTATATTTTCTCAACTATGGAACAAAATGCTCTCAAAAGAATATAATTCCTCTTCCTCCTAGTGGCCCAATTATAACACAACTCGATAGCCTACTAGTGGTTAATTTTGACTACATCAACTCTTAACCAGAGTTACAAAATAGACACTTCTAGAGTCTTTTGCATCAAAAACACGTGGATATCCCCTTTTTCATGAATAATTCGGGTTGATGTGGCATTTTCCCAAACTATATGTGCGAAAATAGGAAGGTCAACTACTAAGTGGCATAACTTTTGCATACAAAATCTGATTGACGTGATTATTGCGTCATTGGAAATATATGTGTGTGTATATAGCATGGAAAGGTGCTACATGTAAGAAGAAAATTTTTACCCTCAGGAAACATCGTTTGATGCCTAAAAACGCTCCCGAAATGTTTCAAACCCCGTTTTTCCAAACTGGGCCTTGTCAGTAAAAATGGTCCTGTGAGTTTATTCCTCCACGTTTTCACACCAAATGCATTAAGATGGATGAAAAACAATATAATGATCCAATTTGGATCAATAGTCTACTTCATTAAGAGTTATTCTAATGTGATAAAAATCAATTAAGTCAAATTTGTCCACCAACAACTTAATTTGTTGTAATATAGGAGGAAGAGTTGGATTACCATTTCTTTGATAGTCTATAACTTGCTAAATTATTATTTTGAAGTCTCCAAAAATTGACAATTGTAAAATTCCTTCAGAGAAATTTTATTACAAACCCTACCACAATTCAAGATACTATGCTTGATTGTTTGTTGCAATTGCTAAACCCTAGGTGAATGGAATCTATTTTTATTCATCGTGGTGAAAGATAACACCTTATACTCCTACCTCCCCAAGGTTTCCTTTTGATTCTCTATCAAAGTATAAAACATTTCGCCCCAATATCCTTTTCCATATTCAAAAATCCTTTGGGTCCATCCTAATTAAGAGTGAGTGTTGATCTAAATCTTTGAATCTGAAGTTCCCAACATGATGTGATGACAGGTGTTATATAGAATCTATGATTGCAGACAAAAGTGTCTTCCCTAAGGTTGGTGGACTGAACTATAACAACAAAAAGGAAAGGGCACAATGTCTTCTTGAAAGCAATTGAATGATGAATGAGGCCTACCTGGAACCCATAGAAAACTTCACTCCTTCCTTGGCTTGTATGCTGCAATCCTAGCTTCAATTGTTATAATTAGAATCTGCACAATCCAAATATCTACGAAATCTACGTGGCATATTACAAACACCTCATTCAATATATAATGATGGTATTGGAATACATGATATCATTACATCATATATAGCAAAAAAATCTACTCTTTGTATTAATAGAAATGGAGAGAGTTACAACAAAAAATAAGAGTTGATCTTGTAGAAGGGCTCCCCAAGTTGACTTATCCTTTTCTTTCCACAAAGTATGCCTCTATGTCACCCTAATGCATGGAGAAATGACTCTCAAAATAACAACATGAGGGTAGAATAAATCTCCCAAAGCCACCCCCTAGCTTGTAGATAATAGTAAATATATAGGAAAGTATGGTAGGTTGTTGGGAAGGCCCTGTTGGGAAGGGATCCCTAGGGTTAGTTAAGTCAAGTTTTGAGTCAATTTTGAGAAAATTTTGTAATATATTTTTATAGAAAATGTAAAGTCTCCATGAAATGTGGAATTGGAGTGTGAAGCTAGTAAAAGTCAAACAGGATTTAGTCCCTTAGTTGGGTAGGTGATAGAGTTGTTTTGAGACCCACCCATGGTCTGCAGACCATGGTATTGTAAAGTAGATGCTATAAATACATGAGTCATAGAAAGTCTAAGGATCAATCAAATAGTGAAGAATAATTGTAACAGAAAGGTGCTAAGGTAGGAAATGTTTGTTTCATGTACTTAGGTGAAAGGGAAAGGCTCCTACAAATGAGTGCACGAAGACGTTGGTAAGTTTGCAGACTGAGTGTGTGGGCCCCTGCAACTGAGTGCATAGAGAAAAGAAGTCTGTAATTGAATGATTATACTTAATAAAGACAGTTTGGGGCTGAAATTGATGCATCAGTGTCTTATTATTTACTTCTGCTAAGTTCATGTATCTTCACTCTATGATATATTTTATATGAATTAATTCTTGTTTACTATGCGAAAGTGGTAGATCTATAATATTTATGCATGATAAGTACAATTAAGTACCTCCACAAAGGTCTGGAACTCTTTTAGATAGTTTTGTAGTAGTTATCTGTTCGAAAGGATTAGAGCTGCGGAAAGGTAGATCTAAGCCATAGGGAGCTCATGAAACCATAACACAGGCCTCTAGATGCAGAAACTTGGTTCTAGCATCCCCCAATACTGCTTCGGGTGAGAATGTAGCCTGCACTATGTAGGTTGTTTCCGAAAGGGATAGAAGTTAGGCTTTTGTTGGTTGGCACAGATAACATTGAACCTGGGTTAGGCTCCATCAAGCCAACAAATGGTTTTGTTGCTAGGACCAGGATCTATCTGAGGAATGTGTGATGTCAAATAAGTGGTTCCCTACTAATAAACAAATCAAGAAGTGGATCGATTGGAAGTTGCACATGTTTTCATCTCAAGAGAACAGAAACCCGTGGTTATCCAAGGAAGAGTGGATGAATAGATACCTTTACAGGGATGAAACCGAACCCTTTTTCTATTTCTTCCCTTGCGAATTGCATAAGTGATTGTCTAAATTAGTGGGTAGTTAGGGTATGTGGAGGCTTGACGGCCCTATTGTGTGGACTCCAGAGCTGGTGAAGAGCCTGGAAGCTTCATAAAATAACATCACATGGGTCGTTGATCATTGGATTTATCATATATTAGGAGGATTCATCATTAATCTCATGATTGATATGACCATCTGCTATAGCGAAGCACAACGTAGGCTCTTCAAGGGATCGCAAGGTGAGTACTTAAAATATCTAAGAACTTGGATAAATATGTTGTGTGAAAAATGGGTTATGCCATTACCTTGATATTTAGGACCACGCGAAGTGGAAAACCCTTTAGAAGGAATGGAGAATCAGGCTCTAAATATAGTCCATTGTTAGGATCCTCTTCCTGTGACGACGAAGGAGCTATTCTAAGTACACCACAGAGCGCGCAGAAGATGGTATGTCAGGGTATCTAGAAGATACCTCACCCATCCACTCCACCTCCACCTCCAACACCACCTTTGCCGCATACACCTACACCTTCACCTCCACCTCCACCTCCATATCAACCATTCAACATGGAAAACACAATAAGGATGTCAATCTTCAAAGGGGTGGGAAGTGAAGACCCCAAACAATTATGGTTTGTCATGGATGCTTTATGGACAACGTAGCAGATTATAGATGATAATATAAAGAAACCATAGCTAGTCACAGTGCTGTAGGATAGGGCGCTGACTTAGTATATTAATTTATGTCAAGATAGACCTGGCGCAATGTTGGAAGAGCATCAACAAGTGTTGAACAATGAGTTTAAGAATCCTAAGTCCCAGGCAATGTCTGTAACAGAGTTTAAGGAGATACAAAAAATGTTAAATGAGTCCTCGTGGGATTTTGATCAGAGGCTAAAATGACTGATTCAACAAGTTAATATGAAGATCACAGATGTTGAACAAAGAGACTAGTACATAGCTTTGTTGTTGCCTCATCTGATATTACCATATAAGATAGGAATGTAAGAAGAGGCTATGGAGATCGCAATGAGGTTGGAAGCCTCTCTAGTACAGGATACAAACGTTGGATTACAAGAGATTCAATCACTGTTGGGAATCCTGCACATGGAGTTCCAAACCTTGAAGATAGGGAAGGAAGATCAGTCAAAGGTGCATGCTAAATTATGGTGTATAAAATGCAAAGAGAAGGGACATGATAAGGATCGCTACCCCATTTATCATAATTAATTGATTGGAGGAGGTATTGCACCTCTAAAGCCTGAAAACATTACAAGACTGACCAGGGGAGTACCATCATGGTGCGCTATCTATTAAATAGTTTGGAAGAATGTGACATATAATTGTCACCTCTTGCAGAAGTTTGTTCAGACACCAAATCAATTGTTTTGTACTTTCTGTAAATCAATTGGACATGATGAGTAAACCTGCCAAAGCTATGAATCAATGACGGAGTGGATCCCTACGTATTAGATGCAAGCATAAAATTGGCCTCAGGATCAAGGTTCAGGTGTAGTGCACGAAGGATTTCAAGACCATGGAAGAGGAAGAGGAGGAGGTGCTGGCAGAGGTCATGGACAAATCATCTATTATAACTATGGTGAAATAGGACATTTTGTGCATGACTATGAGAAACCTATGCATCCTTCTTGTCAATATTGTGAACAGTTTGATCATGTGATAGAAGATTGCCCAATGCTAATTGCCAAGATGAAGGAGAAAAAGACACAACAACCTATGCAAAAAATACAGATGATGAGGGCAGAGCCTCGCGAAGAGGACCATAACATTAATATCATGACACGAAGTGGTATGTCTATAGGAGAAAATAAGGGAAAGCAGCCAAAAGCTAAAGGATGGGTGTTTAAAACTGACTAAAAGGAAGTTGGATTTGATATCAATCAGGCTAGAGAAGCATTTATGGAGGCCATGAAGAATTTTATTGAAGCTTCTACATCAGGGAGGCAACAACAATCAACTGGGAATAGTGAAGTGTAGGATGTGGATGCCTCCCTACTAGCCACTTTTTTGAAAACTTATATGAATTTTTTAAGAGATCAGAAGGCACTAGAAGGGCCCCAATAGATAATCAATAATTGTATGGGAAAATATTCCTTCATAAAAACACACTGTAAGGAAATTGGGTAAACATAAGAAGCAGACAAGGCGTGAGATGAGGCTCACTGCATAGATTGGAGAGTATGAAATCGATCAAGTTCTCTTGGACCTAGGATCTAATGTGAATATATTTTCTAAGCATACCTGGGAAAGGATGGAGATACCTACACTATGATGGTCTCCTATACGGCTATGCAAGGCCAATCAACAGAAAATAATTCCTATGGGGTGCTTGTATGGGGTAACAATCGATATTGAAGGAGCAAGTGCTTTGGATGATTTTGAAGTAATTTAAATAGTGGATGACAACAATCCTTACCATGTTTTATCACTCCAATATTTCTCTAGATTTGATTAGAAAGAAATTATTAGCGGTAACCACAAACCTACTTTGGAGATTAGGATCTAGCCTTCATAATGCTCAGAGAGGGCACTCTCTTTATATTTTAACTTTGTTTAGTTAAACGATTTTAGTATAGCTATGATTGTACTTGGATTTTCATTTTGATTTGGTGGTGGGATCACTTACTTAGGTTAAAAGAGGGGTGTCTTTTACCATCAAGCTATGGGGTCAAATATCAAGCAAACAGGATTGGATCAAGTTCTAAAAATAGTGTCTATAGGGAAAGATAGTAGAGTTACTTCAGATCTCAAGGCTAGATGGTAAAATGGTTTTCAATCGGATCCAAGGAGCAATTAAGGGTTCCTTATGCCGGATTATGAAGAAATTCAAAGAGGTCAACTGGGATGGGAGAGAAATTAAGGATTCTCAGATCCAGATATTAGAAGAAAAAATGGAAATGATCAACTGTTTAAAACAGAGTGTAATTAAACAAATACTAAGATAAATTTCTAGTTAATTCATTCAACTTTAGATAACATTCAAGTTTGTGAAAAACATAAGAAAATAAACAAATATGACAAAGAAAATACTTCACTATAATAGCTCAACACATGAATCTTGTGATGCAATCTCTTTATTACTTGGTCCAGTCTACTGACTTGAAAAATTGGTACAATAAGCCTTAGGTTTATGATCAAAATAGCTCTACAAATGTATAGAAATCCACCCTCAATACTTCGAATTTTGAAGTATTTATACAAAAATAATTTACAAAATATCCCAAACTGTCTTGGGAATTAATCTAGGAGAAAGAAATATCTTCATGCGGGAAGATAGAGGCAAATGTTCAATTGATGTATGATGTCCCTGTTTATTAGGTTGTGCTCTCTTTATGCTCTGATATTTTCCCTTTTCTTCTCTACTTTGTTGTTGGTCTTCATGTTGAATGCTCTTTTTAGTCTGATCATTTAACTAATACACTTTTACCTCATACTCTTTCATTTGGCTACCCTGTCATTATCCTTTTATTGTGCTTTTTGACCCTTACTATACATTTTTAAATTGTCTATTTCTACAATAGTCATTCAATTTTTGCCATGTGTCTGCATCTGATAATTTGGTATTCATCACCTTCCTATAAATTTCAGTTTCCTCCATGTACCTAGAAAAATTGGGCTTATTCACAAAAAGGTGTTTTTACCTCATGCTGGAGGTAAAACAATTTCTCAAAAGTCGGGTATAAGACCTTGCCAATAGGCATCCCCTTCATAAATGAAGTATTTACCTAATGTCTGGCCACTTCTCTAATTCTTTTTTTGTAGTTATCCTATGGCATTAATTTATCATTTATTACTAAGGGATTTGGTAGACCCTTTTGCCCCAAAAATTCAAATTTAACCATGAATCTGTCTATAGCTAGTTGCATGGTTTGGAACTTATCTTCAAGGCTTAGCATTAAATTTCTTTTTGTGACCACCCTTTTTACTTCTAGTATTGTACCTGTTTTTTCATGTATCTCCAATTTTGCAATTGATACTTTCTTTCTGAGTTGAGGAAGTGAATGATCCTAGTGGCTTCCTTTGGCATGTCTCCTAGTTCTGTTTTCACTCTTTGTATGGCTTCTCTAGCCTGCTTCACTAAGTCAATTTTCTCAAAAATTACTTGGATGGATGGTCAAATATCAGTGACAAAGTCAATGATATTGGACCACAATTTTTCCTTGGGTTGGCCAAGTGGTTCCTTCAAAGTCAATTCCTTCTCCAAGATTTTTATTCTTTCATTCATTGTGGTTGATTTCTACACTTCTTCTTTGTGCATAATCTATGCATTCTTATAGTTGGTCTCTAGACTGGTTACCTTTTCCTTGAGCTTGTTCATTTTTGTGGTGTGAATGGACATATCTTCAATTTCCTTGACCAATATACTAGCATCATCACCTAGCTAAGTTGCTACTATTGACCCTGTTGCTGATGTAGACATTGTAGAAATTGGCAATGATGTAGCCATTGGAGCTATAGGAGATAAGGATGTAGCCAAAGTGGAAGGTACTATTGTATTAATTGTTGGGATAATAGTGGCAGGGGTAGTCTCCAAACTAGCTTGTTTTAACTTTATCAAGCTATCTAACTCCTTTTCCATTTCCTTTAGTTGATCATTCAATTATAGAAGCAGGTCCGCCATCTCCTCTTGATTCTTCTTCTTGATCAATTTATTAGCAGCCTTGATGTCATTGGGATCATGTCCCAACTCAATTACCAAGTCCTCCAATGACTTGATCCTATTGTCCCTGGCTTGTGAGGAGGCCTTTTCCAATTTGTATTGAGTTGTAATGTTATCTAATGAACTCTACAGCTTATGTGCAGCCATGAACTTTCTTCTCAAGGTGGAGTAGATCATCTCTCCTGCCTGCTTGTGGAATTCAATCTAGTCAATGGGACAAACATCCCTAGCCAACACTTCAAAGTCTTATTTTTTGTATTTAGTTGATATCTTTGGCTGTTGGATAGTTGGATGCATGAAGGACACCTACATTTTTCCTATTCTGATGTCAAAAGCTACATCAACCTGATTTTATTTGTTGTTGTGTGCTTGAAGTATTGAGCATATGTTTCAGCATTGAACTTCTCATTTCTCAACTTTCTCTCCTTGTATCTCTCCTTCATATCCTTTTCTTTATCTGCTAGCCTAGTGAAAGAAGAAACCTCAACACTGAGTTGTCTTTCAATCAGTTGAGTGTTAGATGTTGAGGGCTGTTGTGTTTCTCCTTAAGCTATTGTAACTTTTCTTCTTTCAACCATTGTATCAGTGTCAGTTATTTCCACTAATTCAATGGTGTCCTCCAATTTAGTTACAGGATTCAGCTTGGGCCTCTTCCTGTAACTGATCTTGAACTACTCATCTATCATTTCCACAGTAGAACTAGAACCCTCATCCCTATTTCTCTTTGGGTTTCCCTCCTCATTTGCAGGAGTCTGTAAAACAGGAGGAATATTCATTGGTTCTCCTAGTTCTGGAACCTGGAGGAAAGAACGTTCATCAATCTATCTTTCTACATTAATCAATGTATTTTCTACATCCACTATTGTACTGTCCATGCCAATTAGAGTGTTTTCCAACCATTCTGATTGGTTGGAAAACCTCTCAATGTCTGGTCTGGGATGATGGATGAAAGGTCCCAACATGACCTTCATCCTCAGTTTATTTATGAGTCCATGAGGGTCATATTGCCACATAAATCTATTTTTGAACTTCATTTGTTGTAGAATCTTATCTGCCTCTGGTCCATCTTCCCTGGTGTTACAAATTAAGGGACCAAATTGATTTTTCATTTTAAATTGGGTTTTCTTCCTAGCTGCTAGGAAGTTGACTTCATCAGAATTGATAATATGCCTAAAATATTCTAGTGCAAATATCCTCATGGGGAGGTATTTGGGAAGTTTGTAAGGGGAAATTTGGCATCCATAAATTCTTATCTCTGTGTTGTGTTGGTACAGATACCAGTCTCCCACCTTACTTTTCTTAGCCAACTGTAACACCCTTTTGATCTCTTGGCTAATTCTTGGCTGAGGGATACTGGTTAGCGTATTCATGACTGAATGGACAAATGAATCAATGAAGTCCTTATAAGTGAATGTAGTGGAATACTTTTGGATCAAGGGTGTCCAATAAATAACTGATCTTTGATTTCCATTGGTATCCAACTTCTATATGCTGACATGGAATTTATCTGATTGATAATACAAGAACATATTAAATAATATAGAAGAGTACTTGAAGACTCTTTCAGTAGGTAATCTTTTGAATTTCTCATGCACCCAATCTGCAATGAACTAAGCATAGTTGTAAATAATAGCAGGAGGCTTGTCTGGGCTAAATATGGAAAGGAATTCCATGACAACCTCATCCACATTCTCATCTGTGGTATATCCAAAATGCAAGAGAGCATGGTAATAATCTATCTTCCTTTCTCAGAAAAATGGTGGCAGCATAAGGGGGACTGTCTGTGGGAGTATGACATTCCTCAATGATCAATGTTTGGAAATTTTGGGCTATTCTGGGTAGGTCTAACTTGGCTTAAAGGTCCATCAATTCTCCAATAGATAGTGGGGTCTCATTAGGGTTTGGTTGGACCTGCAACATTTGGTTAATAGATTTTGCATTGATGGTAAACAATACTTGTTGGTTATGGGTGACAATGGCTCTTTGGCTAGGAAGGTAGCAAGCATGACAAAAGTGGATAATGTCTGGGAATGGATGTACTTTGGAAACAAATATTTGGGCAAATTAGACTCCCAAAGGTGGATGTCATTGTTCTGGTTTAAGAATTTGTCCTTGCCCAAGAAGTGGAGATTTAGAAGGTAGGCAAGGGAGGCTGTGTCCTTTATTTGAAAATATCTATTTGCCAATGCAAGGTGGTTGATGTCCATGTGAGGGGTTTGCAGAGGTCTCACATCCAAACTGGTTTGGGAAGCCATGATTGGGTTTACATATATGAATTAGGCTTTGAGGGGTTTTAGGAGTGAGTCTTGGAAGATCTGGTAGAGTGGATGGGTAATTAGAGTCTACACAAGGGTTTGGGGTGTATAATAGGTTTCTTTTCAATTCAGCCAAGTTTCTTTAATTAATTCAATTAATTAAGATTTCAATTTAAATTGTGCATTTTCAAATTGAAGGGTCATTTTGGTTTTTCCCAAGAATACCTAGAAATCGATGGTCTGGCTTGCAAACTGGGTTCAGTGGTGAATGCAGAGGGTACGGTGGCTTCAACTGTCAACTAGTTGCTTCAGTTAGGTGTCTGAAGCTTCTTCAGGTGGCAGACAGTCGTCAATTTGGCTGCAGAAGTCTTAAGGTGTCGCAATGGCTAAGTAGCAGTTACAGTTAAAAATGAATGAAAAGAGTGAATTGGGGCTTTTCAGCCTTTTAATGGGTAATGGTCATGTTTTGGCATGGAAATTATGAATGAACAGTCAGTATTTTTCGGCTTTGGCATGGAGGAGGTTTTCTGGGCCATCGTACCGCTTTTGGAGGGTAGGTGATATTTTTTGCAAGCACGCGATCTCACCTAGTGCTGCCACGTAGTAGAACAGGGCCCAGGAAAAACTACGAAACTCGCGTGCTCTCGGGTTGTTATAGACCAGATAATGAAACCGTGCGATATGGATGTGAACTGTCAGGTGCAGGAGGTCAGACGGATATCGCCCAATTAAGATGCACAGAAGGAATTCGGGAAGGGATTTGCAGGGCCCGGGGTTTAATTACACAAAAATGTAATTAATCAACTAATAAGGTCAGGATTTTTAACATAAGCAGTGGGTTAATAAAGTGGGACCATGGGTTATGTGGCGAGGTATTTTAACCGCACTAGGGGTTGGTGGGTTAAAAGAGGTTTGTTGAGGAAATATGAAATGGGGGAGTTAATTAAACTAAGCAAGGGCATAAAAACTTAGGACAAAAGGGGTTTTGTGGGTTTTGAAGGGAAATAGGGAAATTAATAAGGGGGAAATGTAATATTTGCAATATGGAATGGTTTTCACACTAGGGAAAAGGGGTTTTGGGTAGAGGATGATTTTTTAAAGGTAATTACTAGGGAAATGTGTGAAACCAAGGGGTAGGGGTCAAAATGAGAGGAGAAAAGGGATATATAAGTGATGAAGAGATAATGGGGAAATTAGAAAATAAGCATGTGGGGTATAGTGAAATGAGGGGAAATTAGTAAACAAGCTTGTGAATATCTTTTCTTTCTCACAAGTCCTCCTCCACATGAAACATAGGATTAAGCATGATAAATGTGCTTTTGACTCAGAAACCTTGTGCATTTGCAACCTTTCTTCTACCTACCCTTTATTTATCCTAACATTTTTTCTTCATTTTATTTGGTGCATTTGAGCTTGCTAACCCTTTATTTCCTTTTCTTTTGACAAGCAAACTATCTATTTCTAACCTTATAACTACTAATGGCTCAGATTAAACTGATGAGCTCATTTTTATTCTCTACCTAACTACTGATCTGCAAAGGTTAAATGGTTTGGCTAGATACTTATTCTCTATCTATCAACATAAAATTTAAAGCATGAATAAGTCAAGATTAATCTATTTGACCATCATGAATTGTGGAATTTCCGATAGGTTGCACACAACCTTATTTTACAAAGTAAAGTAAAAGGAAATGGCACTTGAATTTGCACATTTTCATGATCTATTTTATTTCTTTTTGGGGTTCATATTTTTCACTTTTTTGATCTTTTTCTTTCTTTTTGTCCTTTTATTATTCTTTTAGGACACACCCTCTTTACATTTCTTTATTTTTAATATGGAAAAAATTTCGCAAAAAGAAAAAGTATGTACAATATTACAAGACTAACAATAGCCAATTCAAAATTATGAATCCTATTATTATAGGACCCTAATAGTGGCTCCACATGGGGATGGCATTTCCTAGTGAAATGTCAAGAACTTTAAGATCAATAGCCTTTGAAACTATGACTGAAGTTAACTTGTAAAATGCTCTTCTATGATTCTTCTTTATCCATACTTATGATGGTGAACCCTTCAAAGCTCAAGGCCTTCTCTCCGGGCATCAGCTTCAAAGGATTACCATCCAATCCAATCTAAACTTTGCAATGTTATATAAAATGATTAAAGTAAAGTGAACTACTGTTAATCTGTGGATAAGTAATGCTTCAACATTCTCCCATTGATAGGTCCTCCTAGTACATCTGTTCCATCTAACTCTCTCAAGAAAATTGCATTGTTACCTCTATAACCATAAATGAAATAAGGGCCTTGCCATAGAAAATCAAATTTACAGTGTTTTCCCTTATCTTCTCTTCTAGAATCCCATTTAAGTACTTTGTCACCTATGTAAAAATCATCAGCTTTGGTCTTTTTGTCAGAAAGCTTTTTTATTTTATTCCAGATTACATGTGATTTGACATAGACTTCTTCTCTGGTTTGCTGCAAGTGTATTGTCTAATTTATCCTCCTTTGGATATCATTTGGTTCTACCTGCAACTCTTGGATGATCTTCATCGTTGGTACTCCTAAAGAGAATGGAAAAACAACATCCATTCCATATACTAACTGATAAGGAGATGTACTAATGGACGTTTTGGTAGCTAGCCTATCTGCCCATAAGGCATTGAACAACTTTTTGTTCCATGTCTTCTTGTTGTCTTCCAGTAGTTTCTTAATGACATTGACAAGGCTTTTCTTTGAGGATTCTGCAAATCCATTACCTTGAGGGTAATAGGCAGTGGAATGGCCAAGGGTAATTTGATATCTGTTACAAAAGTGTACCATTTTCTTGGATTTGAAAGCAGTTGGATTATCAGTAATGAGCTTTTGGGGGCATCCAAATCTTGATAGGATATTGTTTTCAAGGAATGAGATAATGACAGAGTCTATTGCTTGTCTAGAAGGGATGGCTTCTATCCATTTGGTGAAGTAATCAATGGTTGTCAAAATCAATTTATGATGGGCTGAGGAGGCCAATGCAGTCTAAACCCCATTGTTGAAATGACAATTCTGTGGATATGGGTTTGAGAAGTAAAGGTAAGAGCTTCATTTTACCCTCAAATATATGGCACTTATGACAGGGGTCACTTGTTTCTTGACATCTGCAAAAAGAGTGGGCCAGTAAAAACCAACCCTTAGAATCTTGTCAGCAGTTGTTTTCCAATACAAGTGTCCTCCACAATCTCCTGCATGAAATTCTTGCATAATTTTATCAGCTTCATCTTTTAGTAAAAAATTTAATAGAATGCCACCATTATCTTTCCAAAATAAAGAATTATCTATGACACGATATCTCATTGATTTCATTTTCAAAAATCTAGCTTTATTTCTAGATCAACCAGGAGGAGCTTGTAAGTTTAGTAAGACAAATATGATAATCTGCATACCAAGGTGAACCTATAAAAGGTTCAGTGATATGTGGAGTCACTATCTCTTCCTGATCATCTAGGGCACCAATGAAATTTATATCTAAGGCCTGACAGTTTGATTCAGCCACGAGTTTAGCTAAACCTTGGTCTTTGATAAGTTTTGTAGGCTTTATTTCTATGTCATATTCCAAAATAGTGGCAATCCATTTGCCTCTCTTTCCTTGAGGCCCATTTTGTGTCAAAATGTCCTTTACTACTGAATTTGGAAAATATGCAATGATGTGTGAATACAAGATGTATACTCTAAAATATTTAATAGCTTTCACTAAAGCTAATGCTTGTTTTTCCATTATGTTGTACTTTAGTGTTGCATCTCTTAAAGATTTACTAAAAATTGCAATGGGTTGTTCATATCCTTGATCATTCTTTTGCAACAAGACTGCTGCAATAGTATGTTCTAAAGAAAAATAAAAAAATATAAAATCTTTTTGGAAGTCAGGACTTATGAGGATTGAAGTTTTGGTAAGGGCTTGTTTGATGGCCTCAAAATACTGTTTAGCTTCCACTTTCCATTTAAGTGTTGAATCTTTTCTTAACATGTTATTTAGTTCTCTAATTAATTCTACTATGTTTGAAATGAATCTCCTAAGGAAATTTATTTTGCCTAGAAATGATTGTAATTCTTTGATCTTTCTAGGATGGGTGATGGTCAAGATTGCCTCTATTCTAGCAAGATATATTCTAATTCCATATTTGGATATTATATGTCCCAAGAGTTTACCTTCTTCTAGACAAAAGAGTGTCTTTTTGGGATTTAATGAAATACCAAATTTTCTGCATTTAATGAAAACTCTTTTTAGGTGATCCAGATGTTCATTATCATATTTGGAAAAGACACTGATGTCATCTTGGTAAGCAACTAGGAAGTCATGGATTTATTTGGCAAAATCTATATCCATAGCTCTTTGAAATGTTGCTCCTACATTCATTAATCAAAAAAGGAATTTTCAGATACATGAAAGTACCCCAAGCAGTAGTAAGTGCAGTCTTTGCTTGCTCCTCTGGTTCAACTAATATTTGGTTGTATCCAGAAAATCCATCAAGCAATGAAATTATGGATGAACCTACTACCCTCTGAAGAATATGGTTCATCCTTGGGAGAGGATAGTTGTCTTTTAATGAGACTTTGTTCAAGTTTCTAAAATCAAAACAGAGTCTGATTTCTCTTGTTTTCTTCCTCGTAGTAACTAAGTTTGAGACCCAATCTAAATATCTAATGGGAGCTATGATTTGGGCATGATACATCTTTTTGATTTCCTTTTCAATTGATGGCATAAGAACTGGATTAATTCTCCTAAGTTTTTGCTTAAAATGTTTATGATCTTATTTGATAGGTATCTTGTGTTGAATTATGCTAGTGTCATAAGACTTTAGGTCTTCATAACTCTAGGCAAAGGCATCTTGAAACTCTTTGAATAGACTTATAGATTTAACCTTTTCATCTGGAGGTAAGGCTTTTGATATTTTAATGAGCTTAGGTTCTTCTTCAGTTCCTATGTTACATTTTTCTATATCTACTCTTAAAGGCTCCATTTTTGGTTTCCTAGCTACATCATTTGAACCAAACAAATCTTATAAGGGGACTAATCCCTTGGGCAAAAAGTTCTTTTTAAGGTTTAAAATTTCAGAATCATCATTCATTATTTCTTCTATTTCTGCATTTTCTAAGTTATCTATTTCTACTTTAGTGAAATTAGTGGGTTTACCTATATCTAAAATATTTACATCTATCCCACTATATATGTCATTGTCTACTGTACAATTTGTATCTATATTACAATTTTAAAACTCACCTTCAGCATTCATGAAATCATAAATTTGATAATCTTGTGAGAAAATCTGCCAATATTTCAAATTGTCAGGTATGACAGACCTATGTCTCACTTTTGTAGTGTATTGGTGGTTGGGCTGAAAAGGCAATTTGCAGGTACTAGAAAAAGAGTCTAGATTGTGGGCTTGCATATTCTATTTTCTAGGAATGCGGCAAAGTCTGTTTCCATAAGGTATTTAATCAAATCTATGGCAATCTCTCTATATTGGCTCAATCTGGGATTATTTACGAAGTATTCACCTTTGATTTATTTAATAATCAATTCGGAGTCTCCCATTATAGAAACTCTCTTGGCTCCAAGTTTTATAACCATTTTTAGTCCTAAGATTAGACCTTCATATTCTGCCATGTTATTTGTGCATTTAAAGTATAATCTAAATGCATGAACTTCAAAATGATTATTTTCCATGTTGTGAATCCACACTTGTGCACCTACTCCTAGTCTATTCATAGATCCATAAAAATCCAAATTCCATGCAAACTTATGAAAATTGTTTTCACTATCAAGTGTTTTGTATTTTTCTTCTACATTGTCATGGTCTGAATTATACAAGATGAAAGAGCCCATATCAGAATTCATGGAGTATATAGAGAAATTCTATGGTTTTTCTGCACTACTCACCATGTATTTCATCAAGGTATCTCTATAAAGTTTTCTTTGTTGACCAAAAACAAAGATCGTGGCATATGAAATCTCTAATTGTAAATATCCCTGCAATTTTTCTTCCCATGATTGAGAAAACAACATTCCATACTTGGGTGGGATGTCAGCAACTACTATGTCCATGACAATACTCTTTCCTAGGCACTGGACTAGAGTTACACACAAATCCTTGATCAAGCCGAGGAATTTAACTTGGCTAGAGTCAAAGGGAAACATGTTTTTATATGGTCTGGTGAATTCTAAGTTTAGAATCTCCATGATTTCTTTTTGCATTAAGTTATGGGATGCCCCTGAGTCTAGCATAGCATTATGTAATATCTTATCGTGAATATTCAAGCTAATGTTGAAAGGAGGGATACCCCCTTCTTGGTGGGTGAAATTTACTTTATGACCAAACAATAACTCAGGTTCATCATCATTCAGATTCACAGCATCCTCTCCTTCACCTATATTTAGTGTTTCAGTGATTTGTGATCTATAGGATTCACTTTTCACTAGCTCGATCAATGGAACTAATATTTTGAATTTTGCTACCTCAGTTTTAATGTTGAAAGGAAATTGAGTTTTTCTTGATTGGATGATATCTTCACTAGAAAATGTGGTTTGTGCGTTTTTATCTTCGTTTTATGTACTTGGCATTTCAGTCTTTGTTTCAACTATTTTGTTTTGATTTCTCTTATTTGGAATGATTTGAGTAACAACGTCAGTTTGAGTTTCAGATGAAGTTATATCTACAATTTTTGGGCTAGAAGTCTGCTGAGTTCCCCTAAGGAGGATTTGTAGGATTTTGCTCATGTGAGCTTCTGTTATCTTTTTGGTTTGGGTTTGGATTGATCTCTTAGTGGGAATTTCATTATTCTTTTTACTTCTTAGGTTATCCTATTTGTGAACCTCATATATGGCAAATTCATAGCCTTGTTTAAATTCAGAGGACCCTTTAGATTCTAATTGCAATTGTTGTAGCATGTACAATTCCTATTCTTCTTGAGTAAGAAAAATGACATCTTCATTTTTAATCCGTAATAAGTTTATCTTAGTATCATCCTCTCCCTCATTGTTTTATGAACCCTTAGCATAGTTTTCCTGGAAGGGTGGTATAATTTGCTGATTTGGTATAGCATTCTTTCCAATGTTAGGATTCTTCCTGAAGTTGGGGTTTCTTACTAGGGGTGGTTGTTGATTCTCCCATTAGGTTTTTCTTTCCATGTTTTCTAATCTATCCATTATTCTTTCTAGACTCTTTGCTAAACTATCTATTTTACCATCATATGTGGAGGTTTCCTCCTTAATGACAACTCTTTTTTCATTTCTCATCCTAGCTTTCTTAGCTAATATATTGACTTCTACACTAACATCATTAATTTGCATTTTTTCCAATGTTTCAGTGTTTCTTTCCCTTAATTGGTATGACATATCAGTGTCAAAACAATCAGGGAATTTGATCAATGCTAGGTTTGGTGGAGGCTTAATATTAATAGGATTGCATTGTAGATGCTATTGAACCTATTACAATAATCTTGAATTGACTCATTAGGAGCTCCTCCAATGTTATCATATTCATATAGTATTTGCAAGGGGATTTTCTTTCTCTCCCATCTATCAATGAATAATCTACGAAAAGCAGCTAAGTTTGCAATATGATTAGCTGGTAAACCTTTGAACCATTTCTTAACATCCCCAGTTAATATTTGGGAAAACAACCTCATTTGGACATCAGATTCATCAATCTCATGCAACTCAAAATAGTTAGTCATATTGTTCACATGCTGTTGGGTGGTATACTAACCAGTGGAATCAAATAAAAAGATTTTTCTTTGGTAATATTGGGGCATGGCATGGAGCTGAGCTAGTAAAACCAAAGGTGCATAACAATTTGCCATGGCTGAGATTCTGGCTTGACTAGGGGGCAAAGTGTTGGTTCTTGTGGAAGGGCTTGAAATGGACGGAGATGAACTAGATGAGGTTGATGAGTTTGGTGGGAGAGGAAGGTGATGTATAACTGGTTTAGGGGAATGAACTGTAGTGGATATTATAGGTGAGATGGTAGTAAATAAAGGTGTATTTACAATATTTGAATATTGTGCATAAATTTCAGAGGCAACAACAGTGAGGGAAGATAATTCAACTGATTTTTGAAGGTAGGCATCATCTATATGGCTTATCAATGTAGAGGTTAAAGCTTCTAGCTTGTCAAAAGTATCCAATACAATTTTATCTAAATCTAGATGTATAGGCACCTTTTTTGACTCAATGAATTGAATAAAATTAGGGTCTAACACAGTTTCATGAATTTCATTTTCTAATTTAGTTCTAAACAATGAGAGGTCAAATGACAAATCAAATGGAATTTCCTCTAAAGTTGATAATTCCCTGGGGAGTGAATTTTCTTTAACTAACTCACTACTACTTCCTTGAGTTTCTACCTTTTTTGGTTTTCTTAAAATTCTATCAGGGTCATCAACTATTGTAGTAGGGTTTGGATATAGATTTTCCATGGTATTGTGAGTCTTTTTGGGAGACAAAATTTTAAATTTTTAATTGTTTTTTGAAACTTTTTAACATCAACTCCGTAATGTGACCTTAAGGGGCAAAAGATGAAATTTAAGGTTTCCTTAAAGTTTTATTACAATGAGGATCAAAGTCCCCAGTATGGTTGCCAATATGTTATCACTTCAATATTTCTCTAGAGTTGATTAGAAAGATATGATTAGAGGTAACCACGAACCTACTTTGGATATTAGGATCTAGCCTTCTTGATGCTCAAAGAGGGATCTCTCTTTATGTTTTTTCTTTGTTTAGTTAATTGATTTTAGGCTAGCTATGATTGTACTTGGGTTTTGATTTGCATTTTCTGGTGGGATCACTTACTTAGATGAAAAGAGGGGTGTCTTTTACCATTAGGCTATGGGGTCAAATATCAAGCAAACAAGACTAGATCAAGTTCTAAAAGCAGTGTCTATAGAGTGAGATAGCAAAATTACTTCAGATCTCAAGGTTGGATGGTGAAATGATTTTCAATCGGATCCAAGGAGAAATTAAGGGTTCCCTAGGCCAGATTACGAAGAAAGTGGAACAAGTCAACCAGGATGGCAATGATCAATTAAGGATTCTCAGATCCTGATATGAGAAGAAAACATGGCAATGATCAATTGTTCAAAATAGAGTGTACTTGAACAAATTCTAACATAAATTTCCAGTTAATTCATTCAACTTTGAATACATTCAAGTTTGTGAAAAAATTTGACAAAGAAAATACTTCACTGTAATAGCTCAACACATGAATCTTGTAATGCAATCTCTTTATTACTTGGTCCAATCTTCTGACCTGAAAAATTGGTAAGATAGCCCTTAGGTTTATAATCAAAATAACTCTACAAATGCATAGAAATCCACTCTCAATACTTCAAATTATCAAGTATTTATACAAAAATAATTTACAAAATATCCCAAACTGTCTTGGGAATTAATCTAGGAGAAAGAAATATCTTCATGCAAGAAGATAGAGACAGATGTTCAACTGATATATGTTGTCCCTGTTTATTAGGTTCTGTTGTCTTTATGATCTGATATTTTCCCTTTTATTCTCTGCTTTGATGTTGGTCTTCACATTAAATTATCTGTTCTTTCAATTGATACACTTTTACCTTATACTCTTTCATCTAGCTAGCCTGTCATTACCCTTTTACTATACTTTTTGACCCTTACCGTACATTTTTACATTGTGTATTTCTATAGTAATTCATTCAATTTCTCACATGTTTCTACATCTAGTAATTGGATATTCATCATCTTCCTATAAATTACATCTACCTCCATGTACTTGACAAAATTGGCTTATTCATAAAAAAATGTTTTACCTCATGCTGCAGGTAAAAAAATTTCTCAAAAGTCTAGTATAGGACCTTGCCAGTAGGCATCCCCTTCATAGATGAACTATTTACATGATCTCTGGTCACTTCTCTAATTCTTCTGTTGTAGTCCTCCTATGGCATTAATTTATCATTTATTACTAAGGGATTTGGTAGACCCTTTTTCTTGAAAACTTCAAATTTAACCATGAATCTGTCTATAGCCTATTGCATGGTTTGGCACTTATATTCAAGGTTTAGCATTAAATTTCTTTTGATGAGCACCCTTTTTACTTCTAGTATTGTACCTGTTCTATCAGGGATCTCCAATTCTTGCAACACATACTTGTTTTTGGAGTTGAGGAAATGAATGATCCTAGTGGCCTCCTCCGGCATGTCTCCTACTTCTATTTTCACTCTTTGTATGGCTTCTGTAGCCTACTTCACTAAGTAAATTTGCTCAAAAATTACTTGGATGGATAGCCAAATATCATTGATAGAGTCAATGATATTGGCCCACAATTCTTCCTTAGCTTGGCCAAGTGGTTCCTTCAAAGTCAAATCCTTCTCCAAGATTTTTATTCTTTCATTCATCCTATTTGATTTCTACACTTCTTCTTTGTGCATAATCTGTACAAGCTTATAGTCAGTCTCTAGACTGGTTACCTTTTCCTTGAGCTTTTTCATTTATGTGGTCTGAATGGACATATGTTCCACTGCCTTGACCAATCTACTAACCTCATCACCTGGCTGAGCTACTGATGTTGACCTTGTTGTTGTTGTAGACATTGTAGAAGCTGGAAGTGTTGTAGCCATTAGAGCCGTAGGAGCTAAGGATGCCACCAAAGTTGAAGGTACTCCTGTAGTAACTGTTGGGACAACAGTTGTAGGGGCAGTCTCCAAACTAGCTTGTTTTAACCATATCAAGCTATCTAACTCCTTTTCCATTTCCTTTAGTTGATCATTCAATTGTAGAACTAGCTCCATCAGCTCCTCCTTATGTGTTTGGCTCTCCAAGACCTATTTTGTTTGTGGGTACTCTGAACAAGGAAGTTTCAATTGTTTTTTAGAGCTGCAATGTCCTCATTCTTCTTCTTGATCAATTTCTCAGCAACCTTGATGTCATCCAGATCATGTCCTAGCTCAATTACCAAGTCCTCCAATGACTTGATCATGTTGTCCTTGGCCTGTGAGGAGGCCTTTTCCAATTTGTATTGAGCTTTAATGTTATCTAATGAACTTTGTAGCTTATGTGTAGCCATGGCCATTCATGTCAAGATGGAGTAGATCATATCTCCTACTTGCTTGTGGAATTCAATCTGGTCAATGGGATGAACATCCCTAGCCAACACCTCAAAGTCTGTTTTTTTGTAGTCAGATGATGTCTTTGGATGCTGGATAGTTCGCTGCATGAAGGACACCTACATTTTTCCTATTTTTCCTATTTTGTTGGTGTGTGCTTGAAGTATTGAGCATATGTTTTAGTCTTCAATTTCTCATTTCTCAACTTGATCTCCTTGTATATGTCCTTGATATCCTTTTCTTTATCTGTTGGCTTGGTGAAAGAAGAAACCTCAACACTGAGTTGTCTCTCAATCAGTTGAGTGTTAGATGTTAAGGGTTGTTGTGTCTCTCTTAAATCTATTGTACCTTTACTTCTTTCCACCATTGTATCAGTGTTAGTTGTTTCCACTGATTCAATGGTGTCCTCCTGTTTAGTTACAGGATTCAGTGCAAGCCCCTTCCTATAACTGATCTTGAATTCCTCATCTGTGGTTTCCATAGCAGAACTGGAACCCTCCTCCCTGTTTCCCTTTGGGTTTCTCTCCTCATTTGTAGCAGTCTATAAAATAGGAAGAATTTTCATTGGTTCTCCTAGTTCTGGAACTTGGAGGAAAGAACTTTCATCAATCAGCCTTTCTACATTAATGAATGTATTTTCTACATCTAGTTAATTAGACTGTTTTCCAACCATTATGATTGACTGGAAAACCTCTCAATGTCTAGTCTGGGATGATGGATGAAATGTCCCAACTTGACCTTTATCCTCAGTTTATTTACGAATCGATGAGAGTCATATTGCCACATAAATCTGTTTTTAAACTTCATTTGTTGTAGAATCTTATTTGCCTCTGCTCTAGCTTCCCTCGTGTTACAAATGAAGGGCCCCAACTGATTTTTCATTTTGAATTGGTGTTATAGCTCCAAATCTCAGTCTTGATGTTTGTGATGTTGCACTCATGGCCTAGGGAAACCCCTCCTTCTAGACCTAGTTCAAATAATTAAAAAATGGTGTTTTACTCCCTATACATGACATTGCCCTGAGCTAAACATGTGTATATGCGGGTTTGTGTATACCCAACCTGCATATATGTCTTAAACACTTAAAAAAATTTAATCTCCTTAGTTTGAGGTAGAGATCATAGGTTTTAACTATTTATTACCTATTAGTGCCCATGGCCCAACTATTCCCAACGAATTCCCAACTAAAAAACTACTTTGGGAGAAGTATAGAAAGGCTTCAATGGGTAGGCCTAAGGAGGAGAGAAGAGAGAGAAAAATCACTTTTCTGAGATTATCCCTAATTACATCTCAAGATCCTTATGCTTTCAGCACTTCCCCCATTATAGGAAACCCTTGTTTCCTTGAGTTATGATGTCTTTCCATTAGTAGAGATATCCTTGAGTGAGTCATGGAAGGAGCTTGTTGAAGGCTTGAGTTTGGACAAATATGGAGGACGATTCCGCTTGGAGCCTGCAAAAGGAAGACTCGGGTGAAATCATTCCTTTCTATATTTTAGTTATCTATAATAAAAGAAACAATTGTCTTGTTCCTGATATTAATCTTCTTCATGCTTATGATATCAATGTTATGATTTACATATGAATAGTTGTTTTAATTGTAAAGCTAACTACCTTTAAATATGCTATGAAGTTGATTTCTTTATGATGCTTGGTCAATATACTGTCGTGATTTCTTGAATTGATTGTTTTGTAGGTTGAAGGATTGAAAGGAACTCCAAGAGTTTTTGGACCCTGGCTGGATCTATCCAAATGAAGGACCCCCAGGTGCACCTCTCTTCATGTGGTTTGTTTATATTAGCATCATGGCTGTGTGGAATGCTTGCTTTTCTTTGTAGATAACCCCCGATCTACTAGGTTATTGACCCAAGACCCTAGGGGACGTTGTCTCTCAATAGAATTGGTGACTCTGGTGGGGAAAACAATATTGTTGTTCCTAGTTTGGGTTTATTCAAGCCAATCAGGACTCAATCGTTTATTTGCTTGCTGTGACTGTGTATTTTGTTCCTGTAGGAACTTGAACTATAAGTTTGATCAATTTCTTCTGACCTTTTTTTGTTTTTCTTGTGATTTGTTATATACATTATTTTTCCAGTTTATAGAAGCGTATATATGCAAGTTTCCTCAAGTGAACCCACGTATACGCATGTTTCCTTAGGTTGAATAGTGTATACACGCAGCTGTGCATTAACTCACGTATACCCTATAATTTTCAAGATTTTTCAAATATTTTTGTTTCTGAAGATCTGTCTGCCAGGGAAAATTTTAAGAACCCCCCCTAAATTTATATGTATAATAAATGGGCGAATCTCCATGGTATATAGGAAAAATGGAAGGCAATTTTATCAATAATATAATATGTATATATAATTTTTTGGCGAATCTCTCACCAGGCATGGAAAATATTTTACTCAATTATAAAATCTTGTAAGATCTTGGTGAGTCTTTCACTAAATAATAAAACTTTGTAAAGTCCTAGTGAATCTTAGCATTGTGAACTCTAAGAGAATTTTTTGAAAAAGAATAAAACCATATATGACAAGAGCCATATGGTGGCAATATCACTATTTTTTTTTTCACATTTCCATGACATGGAACTTGTTTATAAAATTATAAAAAAGCCAACCAAGTCCCTTATAATATGCAGGTAAGCTTATAACATAGTCTGATACCTCTACTATGCTTGTCTTCATTCAAGTGTCATAGCTGCTATACTTAACACTGTGAATCACAAATCTCTCAAAACTCAACTCTATAGTGTAATTAAAACCTTTGGAAATTGAATCTGACAACTCTATAAAAAGGATTAGTGAAATAGAAGATTTTATGAATCATCCCACTAACTATCACTGCTAAACAATAAATCTAGACTATGAAGTCTTCCATATTGATCACACTTGTGCTCACGATCAAGGGAGTGTGACCACCTGGCCTGACATAATGGCCATCATAGCTTCCAATAATCAACAACCACCTTGCAAGGACATCCTAGTGATGAGCCCAAAAAATGGATAATTATATGGGCCCATTCAACCTCCTGATTCGACTTAATCCACCATTCTCATTATTTTATTGCATGTTTTTTATTATATTTATGCTAATAGAGTGAATTGGATTAGTCATTCTGCCAACAATTCTAATGTGTGCTTTGTGTAGTCTTTTTGGTCAATTTGGAGACAAAATCAAAGGTTTAAATGAGCACTTGGCAGCCAAATTCATGGAGAGGATTTGTAGGAAGGTGTTCACTTCATTTATGGGCCCTTACCTTGAATTCTCCACCATTAGCTTGGAGTTCAAGGGCCACCAAATCGATTATCACAAGGGCAGTCGAGCAAGGGCTAGTAAAGTTGTTTTTGACTGCAAGTTTTGGGCAGCTGAGTACCTAAAGTTTAGGAGGACTGTTGGGGTCCTCAATTTGTATAAATAAGAGGGCTTAGGACCTCATTTTGGTTAGCCAGTAGTTAGTCACTTTGTAGGCAGAAGTTAGCTAGTTTGTAGTTCGATTTTAATCAGTATATTAGCTTTGCATTTCAGCACCTTTTCAAGCTTTCCCTTGTGGACAGTTTTTGATGTACTCTTCTTTTCTTGCTCAATAAAGATGAATCCAGCTTTTCACCAGCTCTAAATCTCTCTTAGGAGGTTGTATCTCTTGGGGTTGGGCCCATCCCAAGTGCCCAGTACCTCCTTTGTTTACTTTCATGTGTCTTTGTTGCATTCTTAGAATAAAATCTGTTATTTAGATTTAAATCTTGTTTTGTTATTTAGGTTGTTTTTTATGGTGAAAGTAGCTTTCCATGTTTAGATTTACCTGATAGGTTAATCACAGGGAAGATCTTCAAAAAAGGCTACCAAGCACCTTGGATCTCACCTCCCCCTCAGTGGAATCATGAGCTAGGACCAATGTGACTTTGCTGCCAACAAAAACACTGTTTTTTGCTTCGCCATGCAATTAGTAGTGTTGGATTCTTAGTTGTCGAACTTGATATCAGTTTTGATTGCATGCTTAGATTCATGATTTCTCAGTTGCGTAGTTATTTCATCTTATTTCATTTCGAATAAACTTCTGTTCATTTCCTTTTTCTATTAGGTCAGATTAGAGTAAAGTAACTAGGTCATAGGTTTTATAAGTGTTTGTTTGTTCAGTTTGAAAAACCATTTGCAGAGTACCTATTATCCTTCCTTACCTGCCCATACTCCATCCAACCTACCTACTTCACTCTTCACTTAGAACCCTTACCTTACATTTGCCTCATTCACTTACTTTGCCATGATTCTCATCTTCTTGTGCAACATCGTTTCATCCCTCCTTGAAAAAATCTCACCATCTGCACCACTCCTCAACTCCATCCTCCAAGTCTTGAACTCCCCTACACCTCTATTTCACCTCCATACTCATTCCTCCACCTTTTTCCCTCCATCCATTCTCCAAAATCCTGTTTTTAGAACATCCTGTAGAAATTCCAGAACATCCTGTAGAACCCCTGCAGATTTCCTGTAGAAGCTCACGAAAGTGATTTCTTGAGATCCGATCACTGTGAAACTCTCAAGAAGGGTGCCAGGGGATCCTTAGAACCTCTTCTAACCTTCCCAACCCCCTCCAAGCATTTTATGTCACCGATCCACCTCTGCATAGTAAAAAATAGCGAAAGCACATGCATGATAATTCTAACAACTTATTCAAAAATACAAAAAGATGGTTCTTTCATATTCTGCTGTAGACATAGCTTAGATACATGCATTTCATCTTCTTAGAAGTCAATGGAATCTCATTCAGTAGCTTGCATCTTTCTTCTTTCATCAGTAGGACTAGCTGGTAGAATCAGGGTTTGCTAGGGTTTGCGTTTCTTTTTGGCTTTCAGTTTCTTTCTGCAAGTAGATTAGCTTCCTTTGAGTTAGTTTTCATCCATCAGTTAAAAAGCTTCTTCTAAGAGCTCATAGAAGTTGGCATAAGCTCCTAGCAAACTTGTGCCAGCTGACCAAGTGACAGCTACGGCAAGAGCTAGTACTTGTGCATACAGCACTATCGCTTCCAAGTTTGTTACGAACTACAGGGTTGATAAAATTAAAGAAGGGAGTCCTAGGAGTTGCAACATTATTGCTGCAATACTGGGGCTCACCACCATCTTTTTGGCACCACTGCCGGGGAAGCATCAGAGTATTGGTGATTGCTGCTATTCTTCTATTTTCTACTATAACCTTCTACTAAGTAATTTATTTCATTTCCATTCTGCAATTTCATTTCTGCAAAAGTAGAGTAGACATCTCCTGCTTTCATAGATTAGCATTTCAATTCCACAATTTCAATTTTACAAGCGTAGATTAGCATTTCAATTCCGCAATTTCATTTCAGCAAAATAGATTAGTCCTTTCCTGCTTTCATTTCAATTCCGTATTTTCATTTGAGCAAGATAGTTAGTTGCAATTCAATCTATTTCAGTTTTGCAGGTACAAGTAGAGAAAAAAAAAAAACAAAAATCAACCAAAAATATTTCCTTTCATGCCTTGTAGGAGTAGAGATAATTCAGAAAAATGATTCAACAACACCCCCACTACCTCACATAGACAACCTTCTCTCTTCTTCGATGGTTGTGATTAAAGAACCCTTAGGTGTACAACAAGACATATTTGAAGAACCTCTAGGGGTGATCCAGGTGGATGTTGGTGGCCACCCACCTATCCCACTTGGACCCCCAAAATTTTCTCTTTCAGCATTTTCAGTTTCCTTAATTGTAGCACAACTTACTATTTTTAGCAGTTTTTCGGGTCCTGAACTTCCGGAGCCGTTTTGAGGCCCTAAACGACTTTTTTTTGGGAATTCGGGGGTAACATGTGTCCATGTAATGGACCGATGTTTCCTGTTCCAACAATGATAGTGCTCGAATAGATCTTTCTAATGAGCTATTGTACGCGTCAAACAGAGATCGTATGCCAAAGTTACGACCCCGGGAAATTGATGTACCAATTTACCCAAAACGGGGCCCACAATTTGGCGTTTCATCTTCTAGGGTTAGGTTTTGGAATGTGAAGGGTTTTCCATTGTTTCTCAACAATAAATAGGCCTTCGACCTCATTGTAACACAGTTCGGAACAGTTCACAGGCATGTAGCCACACATCTCTTCTCAGAGATAAGCTACCATCGCCCTAGCTAGTTTATTTCTATTTCCGGTTGTAAGCATATTTCGGTATTTTCCATTAATAAAATGAAGTGTTATTTCCGCCGCATCTCTTTATTTATGGTTATCGCATCTCTGTATTTATGGTTATCTCTATAATCTATTGCATTCCTGTTTAAAATCCGGATCAGTGGTATCAGAGCGGTCTGCTTTTTCTCGGTTTTCTTTGCATGTCCCCAACGAGGTCAGGATATAAGGAGTTAGGGCTTGAACTGGTAGAACCTTTGCAAGACCAGCCTTGAAAATCTCGACGGCCTCCCATGGCAGATGAGAAGAAAGATGAGGGGGCAGGAGATCCTATCAAAATCTTGCTCGAAGAAGCACTCGAGTGGAAAAGGAACGCGATGATGGATAGCTTTGCGCAGATCCTTCAGCGGCTACCTAGAGGTGACGCATCGGCTTCCAACAGCAACTCTGGAAATGCCATGCCCTTTATGGTACAAGTTAATTTTGAAATCCCCATCTTCGAGGGTAAAATAGACGCAGATGCCGTAGATAAATGGTTAAATCTGCTAGATGGGTATTTCTCTGTTCATGAATTTTCAAGTCGGGAAAAGATTGTTTTCGCTCTTCTCAAAGCAGCCCCCCACATCAACGACTGGTGGGAAACCTACTGCGAGCAGAAGGATGAAAGTACAGGCTCATTATTTTCACCCGCACCCACTTGGAATGACTTCCGGGATGCCATCAAGGAGCAGTACTACCCTGTTAAAAGCTATGAGGACAAATACATCAGATGGACCACGCTGCGCCAGGGACGGGACCAAGATGTGCCTGAGTTCACAAACATCTTTCACACCCTTCGCACACAGTTGGGTATCAAAGATTCTGAGCGGCATCTGGTCCTCAAATACCGCGGCTGCCTACACAGATACATCCAGGAAGAGATGGAGTTCTTGGACATCTCCTCACTCGGCACAGCATACCGATACGCTGTCAAAATCGAGCAAAAGTTCAAACAGAAGAACAGAGACTTTGGATCTACAAATCCGAAGCCCAAAGGACAAAGCCAAGGCGGGTTGACCCAAGACAACCCGTCGAAGCCGCAAGAAAAGAACAACACCACGAAACCAAAGAAGGACACAGGAAAGTGGTGTGAGTTCCACAAGAGTCCCAGTCATAACACAAGTGAGTGTCGGACCAAGTAGTCGTTGGTGGCCGAGTTTAAGGCTTCTGAATCAGATGCATGTTCCGACCCTGAGGCAAAACCCGACAAGGGGAATGGTAAAGGGAAGCAGATCATTGATGCGGATCCCAGTGCCATTGTCGCCACTGCCAAGATCCAGAAGAATGAGCCCGAAGAGCCAGAGGAGGGGGAACGTCTTTTCCACTCACAGATGTGGGTGAAGGGTTCACCGCTACAATTCATTGTCGACAGTGTCAGCCAAAAGAACCTGATTTCAGCAAAGGTCGTGAAGCGGTTGGGCCTACCAACTACACCACACCCACAGCCATACAGTATCGGGTGGCCTCATGAAGGACGAGATCTCAAAGTTCGCCAGCAGTGCCGCCATCCCTACAACATCAAACCATTCATCGACGAGGTATTGTGTGATGTTACACCTCTGGATGTATGTGATGTATTATTAGGCCAGCCATACTTGTGGAGGCGACATGCTGTGTATGAGTCAAGGCCTCGTGCTGTCATTATTTCTTTGAATAATTCATTATACAGGATACCAGAGATAGCACCACCTACCGCCACATCTTTGATCACTGCTAAGAAAGGCAGCAAGCTCATATCACAGACCAGGAAATTCATCTGTATGGTTCACTCCCAAAGTAAGGGGAAGATCGTTGCTACATCCATGACCCCCGCAAAGGGTTCCTCCACGCAACAGCAGCAGCAAAAGGATACAGTCATGACAGAACACAGAAACAACTTCTCATCACCCACAGGGGTACCACACAAGTTTCAGGTGGGCAAAGAAGTCTGGTTGCATCAACAGAAAGAACGCCCTACCAGAACCCATCAGAAGCTCAGACCACTCCGACATGGTCCTTACACCAGTACCAAGGCTACGTGCAACAATGATTTGAAGCACATCATTCCTCCATTCCTTCGCCTGCACCAACTGTTCACTGTGGACCGTCGTCGACCATGCTTCCCACCATTACTAGACACATCAGAGATTGCAAGACAAGTTCAGCAGATGGAGGAAGTCAACGCAATGGGGACCATTGCTTCCTAAGGGTGGAGGAATGATCCAGGTGGATGTTGTTGGCCACCCACCTATCCCACTTGGACCCCCTCAATTGTCTCTTTCAGCATTTTCAGTTTCCTTAATTGTAGCACAACTTACTATTTTTAGCAATTTTTTGGGTCCTCAACTTCCGGAGACGTTTTGAGGCCCTAAACGACGTTATTTTGGGAATTCGGGGGCAACATGGGTCCATGCAATGGACCGATGCATGGACCAACGTTGCCCATTCCAACAATGATAGTTCTCGAATAGATCTTTCTAATGAGCTATTGTACGCGTCAAACGGAGATCGTATGCCAAAGTTACGACCCCGGGAAATTGATGTACCAATTTACCCAAAACGGGGCCCATAATTTGTTTCATCTTCTAAGGGTCGGTTTTGGAATGTGAAGGGTTTTCCATTATTTCTCAATAATAAATAGGCCTTCAAGCCTCATTGTAACACAAGTTCAGAAAAGTTCAGAGACATGTAGCCGCACATCTCTTCTCAGAGATAAGCTACCATCGTCCTAGCTGGTTTATTTCCAATTCTGGTTGTAAGCATATTTCGGTATTTTCCATTAATGAAATGAAGTGTTATTTCCGCTGCATCTGTCTATATGGTTATCGCTCTATTTTATTGCGTTCCTGTTTAAATCTGGATCAGTGGTATCAGAGCGGTCTGCTTTTTCTCGGTTTCTCTTTGCATGTCCCCAACGAGGTCAGGATATAAGGAGTTAGGGCTTGAACTGGTCGAACCTTTGCAAGACCAGCCTCGAAAATCCCGACGGCCTCCCATGGCGGATGAGAAGAAAAACGAGGGAGCAGGAGATCCTATCAAAATCTTGCTCGAAGAAGCCCTCGAGCGACAACAGAACGCGATGATGGACAGTTTTGCGCAGATTCTTCAGCGGCTACCTAGAGGTGACGCATCGGCTTCCAGCAGCGACTCTTGAAACGCCACGCCCTTTAAGGTACAAGTTAATTTTGAAATCCCCATCTTCGAGGGTAAAATAGACGCAGATGCCGTAGATAAATGGTTAAATCTGCTACATGGGTATTTCTCTGTTCATGAATTTTCAAGTCGGGAAAAGATTGTTTTCGCTCTTCTCAAAGCAGCCCCCCACGTCAAGGACTGGTGGGAAACCTACTGCGAGCAGAAGGATGAGGATGAAAGTACAGGCTCATTATTTTCAGCCGCACACACTTGGAATGACTTCCGAGATGCCATCAAGGAGCAGTACTACCCTGTCA